>CM035443.1:73225913-73318413 GCA_020310875.1 Ceratopteris richardii
AAACCACTAATTTTCTCATCTTGTCCAATCAATCCTTCCTTATCAAAATCTTTTTCTTTTTTGTGCAATAATATGCCTCTATTTTTGGTTCATTTCCTTGTTGGGAAAGATGGATGGACATATCAAGTGATGAGTAGATACTGCCAAATCCTACTTAGTACCAGATGTTTTACTCTTTTCACAACAAGCAAATGTCAAATGGCTTTTCCTCACTTTTAAATTATAGAATAGTTTCATTTTCATGAACTTGAGAGTGCAGTAGTGGAGATAGAATCTCCACGACATCCACCCCCTCCAAACTTCTGTGGCCTCTAGACACACCACCACTGATATGGGTACCTACATCTTTAAGTTTAAAACTCAAGTAGATTGAGAAGAATCAAGTGCATGTGTTAGAAAGATATGTGCCTATGCATAGCCATGTAGCGGACCCTATCTATGCATACTTTAAAGTGCTTTTATAAATATCATGGTGTAGTAAAAAAGGGTGTGTGGCACTTGAAGAAGAGGCTTCTCACTCATTCTAAGAATCAAACTTTCGTCATCGATTTACAATTCATTTAACATGCAATGGAGCATGCAACTAAGAACTTCCAACTTCCATGTACATACATCTTGAAGTATGCATACTCTACATGCAAGCATTCACAATCATGATGCAAATATGGAAATGATTCTCATGGTTTCTAAACAAAAAATCTCACCAATCATACAGCTAATCATAAATGCAATCACTCTCATCTCCTCTCATTTTTACTCAGGCTGGACTTATTATTTTTCATTTACATGTCCATTTTGTTGTGCAAATGGAAGTGCATGCAATGCAACTAAAAATGGTGCAAATAAAATCAAGGTTTAATGAAGATAACTAATGAAGAAGATTTTCTCAACTCCATGCTCTCATTAGCTTCTCCATCATCAGCACTCGATCAAGTCTTGTGCTCATGAAATCTAGATAAATGATGAGAAACATTAAATCTAAATAACATTATACATATACACAAATCATTTTCAAAGGCAATCAAAATCTTATTGATGAAAGTTTTTTTGAAGAATATCTTTGTCAAACACTCACAAAAGGAGCTTCAATGCATCAAAATAAAAACCTTGTAATGTAGATAAACACAAACAATCTCAACACTTTAAAAGAAATCACCTTATTTATTTATTTGTACTAGTAGTTGCCAATTTCCAAGCTTGTGATCCTTGGTCTTATTCTACTTAACTCTTACAAGTTTTATTCAAACAAAAATGTAAACATACTCAGAAACATGTGCATACACAAGTTCTTACATTATTTTCTTGGAAGCAAATATTCAAAGGTAAAACCCTCAATTGTCTCTTCATCTACTCGAGTATTCACATGTATGGAAAAAAATAAGTAGAAATAAAAATATAAATCAAAGATTAATCAACAAGTATATTCCTAGCTCGATTTGAAACTATTCTAGAACATGCTTCTCCTTCAGTAGAAGAGTTTTCCTCCATGATTAGACAACTAAAGTATAGCTCTTTCTCCCTCTCTTTGTCTCTCTTCAACCATGCCTAAAGGAGAAACGAAAACCATTAGAAAGTAAAACACACATACAATGTCTATATATATTCATGAATACACATACATGTGCACACACTTACATTAATCAACACACACTTTTACACATGCACATTATTTGATAGTTGATCATTTTTTAACAAGTCACATTCTTATTATTGGACACAACAAAACTTATTTTTTTAATCATTATTATTTATATACATGTATCACTATATACATACATATATATATATATATATATATATATATATATATATATATATATATATATATATATATATATATATATATATATATATATATATATATTTACAAATTGTTTATTTTCAAGTCCCATTCATGTTTCTTTTTCATCTTGATCCTCTTCAATAATTTCTTCATCTTCAAGTAACTCACAATTCTCATTTTATCACTTCTTAAAAAGTTTGACCCTTTTCTCTGCAAAAGGTACTTTAACAACAGTGCTATCTACCTCTTTTAAAACATAAGTATTGTTATCATTGACTTTGTGTAAAATGTATGCACTGAACGAACATCTCCCCAATTTTCCTCTGGCTTCATATTGTGTATCAAATGTGCTATCATATACTAAAACCAATCATTTTCTTGTATGTCTTTTCATCCTCGCCAATGTTTTTTATGAAAGTAAACTTTGTTTTTAATTCTTGATGCGTTCTTCTCCTTTAATTTGCTTTTTGTAATCGTTCTTGCGATCGTTCTAATTGTTGCATGCTTAAACACAAAATTTGTTCTTGAGATAGATTAATATCTCAAGGCAACATAAAACAAGAGAGGACATGTGATTCTATTAGGAAAATTGGCTTTTGGTTGTACATCAACTCAGTTGGCATACATCAAGTGCTATGCATACATGTCATATGATTTGCGAGCAATGCAAATGAACAGAAATATGGACACTCATGGATATTTCTCTTACTTGCTTTTGCAAGGGCTTTAATAATTGATGCATGACCTTGTTCAATTTTTTGAATCACCTCATGATTGAGTGCCATTGTAAGGGCTAACTGAATCCCATGTTTAGCAAAAGATTCCCTTGCCTCTAGTGCATCCAACTCTCCTTGATTTGCTACACTCGTGTTCACATAACCAAACCTACAAATGACATCCTCTAATAAAAATTTACACACATTAGTAGTTGATTTAGTTCTTAACACTCTTCCTTCGACATGTTTCGTTAAATCATCTCTAGCTAATACAATTTAATGCATATTATTCACTCCTATTGGCATCATCACTAAATCAACCACCCATTTGTAGTGAATGTTGGGCAGATAAGTGGGGTGTATGCTATCACAATGTTTAATAGATGAACGCAATTGACAAGTCTTGCAGGTGGAAACATAATTTAACACATCAATATACATTCCTTTCCACCAATACCATTCTCTTATCTTTTCATAGGTTTTGAAAAACCTTTTATGTCCTACCCACATAGTATCATGCATTTCTTTCATAACTTGCCTTTGTAATAACCTCGATCCTGCAACTCTTTGAGGTTTGCAATCTGTCCTTTTGCATGTTTCCATAAATATCACTCTTTTAGGAAAATGTTGAAAGATTGTATCCTAATATCTCTAAATCTAGCTTGAGACTAATGATTTTCTTGAGCTAGATTACTTAAATACTTCCCAATCTCTTGAAAATTTCCTTCATACTCATCATCATTAAATTGTTCTAATGTGAAGATATTAGCCTTATATGCACAAGCTTATAATTATCTCTCTTTTTCATTAGTTCTTTCTTTGACATTTTTCAACTTAGCTCATGAAAGCATGTCAGCAACTAGATTTGCCTTTCCTAAAAGGTGAACAAACTCAGCATTGATTCAGTTTATGTAAGAAATCCATTGAATCATTGCCATATCAGGAGTAGAGCAACTAACAATCATACAAAGAAGTGGTAAACAATCAGTTTCCCCAATTACATATGCTCCAATGAAGTATTCTTTGTCACACTTCAAAGCTGTTACAACTCCCCACAATTATCTCTTGATTTGTGAGTAATTTCTTTGTCTCTCATGTAAAATTTTTGCTCCAAATCCTATTGCATATCTATGCCCATTTTCATCATCTTGCCCTATTGCCCATCCTATACCAACAAGACTTGTATCTACTATTAAGATTATAGCCTTCCCACTAATAAAATTTGCCTTTTTTAGAACAGGAGCCTCAATGAGTAGATTTTTCAATGATTCATAACTTTAGTATGCTTTTTAGTCCAAAGGGACTTCTATAGTTTCCTCAAAAGTTGATATAGGTCATTTGCCACATGAGAAAAATGTGGTATCCAAATGTGATAAAATACACATGCTCCAAGAAACTATCTAACTTCACTCACATTGTGACATACATTAAGTAATTGATTAATTGCATCTTTCTTTGCAAGATCTAGTTTTTGTCCATAATGAACACACATGTCACCAACTATTAATACCTCATTAACACCAAATACTAACTTTTTGCCAAAAAGGGCCAAATGATTTTCTTCAAATCATTCTAGAATCTTATCAAAATCTAGTACGTGATCTCTCACTAATTTTCTACATCCTTCATCATCAAGTTGATCATCTTTCATACTCTCTTCACACCCTTTTATTGGAACATCATTGAGGAATGTCATGGTTAGTTATGGAAAAATTTGTTTTAATGATAATAACATCGTTATTGTAATCCTTTGCAAATTATCATGGTTTTACCCTTTAATGTATGTGAAAAAGTTCCAAATGGAAATCCATTAAGGAATTTCCAAAGAGAATATCACATGTGAATCTTAGAGAGAAGAGGGGTAATTATTTCATAAGTTTGCTATTTTGAAGGAAGTAGGTACAAATTAGTGAAGGAACCCACGTGAAAAGGGGTATTCAAATTTAGAAATATTGGTGGGGAGCATCTTCTGTTGACCTCGCCAGGACGATGCTTGCCATGTCTCGTAGCTCTCATATCACCATACCCTGACCATTTTCAACAAGATGATGCGGGTTCCACTTCTTGTGGGGCTTGATTTCTAGCTCCTCACATTTTTTTCGCAGGTTGTCAATGGTGGCCTCATTACTCTTTGGAGTGAAAAGCTTTTCTTTTGGGCAGAGTATGCACTTTTACCTGCTAACGATCGCTTCTTATAGCCCGAGGGGGGATGATGGTGTTATTCAGATGATGTTTTTGTAATGGAGCTTTTCCTTGTTCTCTAATCTCTCTAACAATGGGATGACTTCATATTGCATGTGCGTTTTGAATCCATTTCAGTCTTGTCCTCAGGAGCATCACAGAATTTTATAATCTTCAATGAGCAAATGTCGTGGATAAATATAAACAAGATGAACTGTAAAGGATCTATGATGTCGAATCTCAGGTGTCGCCTTGTTGTTTTGAGTATATGCTTCAAACGAGCGATTCTAAGTTTGATCATTATGTTGTTCTGAAGTCAAGAGTTGATTCTCGGCTGCCGCTATTAAAGCAATCCGAGTGTGGTAATCTTTTTTTGTATGTTTTATAGTGACAAAACTTTACTATAAAAAAACCTTTATGATCAGACCCATGTGCAAATTGTATGGGAAAGACATGAGGAAAACTCACGCAAGTGTAAGAGATAGATTCCGAGTTTCTAGAATATGTTTTACAACACTGTAACATAGGCAAACCTGGTTCGATACCCTTAAGTGGACATTTGAATGCCAGTATGTTTGGCTCCCTATTCACGACAAATTCCTAGCTATTTTACACATAAATGATTGAAGGGATGCATGTGTAAACTTTGATACCTTTGTTGAATTCTTAAAGGACACCATGATACGTCCATGCAAAGAAGAGTCCACTACAACAGTGGATAGAATTTTGTCTTCATACGATGATTAATAGGATCTTTGACTGCGAACAATCGAATGGATGTGTAGAGGATATAGATCATAAAGCTTGAAAGCATACTAAGTTTTGCATGATTCTACGAATGATTTAGGTCAATTTTTTGAGCCCTACGCTCTGAGGCACAATTATGGAATATATATATATATATATATATATATATATATATATATATATATATATATATATATATATATATATATATATATATATATATATGGAGAGAGAGAGAGAGAGAGAAAGAGAGAGAGAGAGAGCGAGAACGAGAGAGATAGAGCATAACGAAAACAGAACAAATATACACAGGAAAGATACCTAGGCTTGGCCAATCGCCCTGTCATACGATACTGTTAGAGAAGCACGGAGTACTGTTCATAATATCCATAAAGTATAACAATCCTATCGACTAAACAAGTGAGAAATTGCAAACAGTTCCAGACACAGGATCTACTGTATACAAGACGACGAAGACCTCAAGGATACGATGCAGTGTATCATAAAATTTAGCACATTAGAAAATCAGCAAGTTGATCAATGCCGTACTTGATCCAACGAGATGAAGAAGACTAGTGCGGTAGCTCGAGCATACGCTGAAAAGTAATACAAGGTATTTTATTGAGTAAGTGCTCCAGCTACCATCTCTCTCTCTCTCTCTCTCTCTCTCTCTCTCTCTCTCTCCTTTGAGAATACAGGAAATGAAGTGATTGAAACGGAATAAAGATGTCACAAGGCTGAACCCGATGATGTGATCAACAGCTTTTGTGCGTTCAGCAAAAGGAGAGTTCAGCGTATTCGAGTGTGTCGTTTCGTTAGGTTCTTATCTTACTATTACGAGGAGGATATAGAACATCAATCGTCCACTTCCTTGCGAATTTCTGTTAATACAGACTCAAATTACTGATGCAGACGCTTAATTTTAATCAGGTAAAAAAGGAAAAAGATACTTCCTCAGTATTTTATCGTTGGCTTTTCAAGTCACAAGTCTCATAAAAAAGAGCTTACAACAGAAGCCTTGACGACCGATTTATGCTAAAAAAACGTGAACTATAGCAATTCATAATAGATCGTCTCCATCTCCAGTAGAATTTATAGAAATAAGGAGTTGTTTCTGCCACCATGTCCATCATCTTCATGTCAGGAGCTCCGCCAAACGTACTTGCGCATTTGCAATATGTTTTAGATACTGCTCACTTCAAAATGTACAACGACATATTTAAATTTGTCATCCCCGAGACGTCAACCAGCTACTCAATGACATGGCACTCAGACTAAAAAGTTTTGCTAAGATACACCTTGAATGACCGAACTTAAATGCCCATGTTCCTGCATGGTAGAGCTCTCTCTCTCTCTCTCTCTCTCTCTCTCTCTCTCTCACACACACACACACACACACACACACACACACACACACAGACGCACACACGCATACACATATGCATGACCTTCCTCGCCTACTGGCAATGCAGGCATTAGGAAATGGTTTCCAGATTATGTGCAAACTATCTTGAAAATCTATTTGAGTACATCATGTGGAAGAATGACGCTTTTATAACAATCAACCCACAAACGTGGCTCCGTACAAGATATATTCCAAAGGTCTAGAAGGAATAGTTTCTTCCTTCATTCCTTTGTCAAGAATCATCATACCAGCTCATGATCAAGACATATTAGTTTTGTACTTAAATCTGGATTAACTAAACTAAAAAATATAGGAGTTAAATTTGTCAAAACAAATTGTAAAGGCTCCAAATGATTTAGTGAGGAGAAGGACATTCATGAAAAAATTCAAGCATGGGTCAAAGACAATCTAGATGATCGCTATAATGTATTAACAACATTGTGAAAGAAAAACCACATAACAATGTACGCAAAAACACCCCAATTTATGATGAATGTAGTTTTGGGGATATTTGCTAAACCATCCAAACCTAATTATAGTTGTTCTACCAATCTAGGAACGAATACATCTCTCAAATGGCTAGCTCATCAATCAATGAATCTAAGAATGACAAAGGGAAAAGACCTTGAGTTTATGATAGTCAACGCAAATCCTACTCCACTTGTTATTCTTGTGGATGATGATAATGGGAGATATCTAGTTTGGCCTTCAATTGCTTGGGCTTTCATATTGATGTAGTATTGATGAGATCTTGGATCCAATCCTTAAAAATAGTATATTGTCAAGTTAACACATCCGTATAGTCCAAAAGGAGAGTAATTCACTTGACGCAAAAGGACAACGATAGCAAAGCTCAATTTTTGACATACTTGGTAATACCTCTAGTCCCCAAATTACTACTTTCTCCGAAGCTCAATTTTTGACATCCTTGGGAATACCTCGAGTTCCCAAATTATCACTCTCCACTTGATCTTGTTTCACATTTTATTTCACAATATTTTCCAATGATCCTAGGAAGCTAAAATATTTTCAAAGATTTCTTGATAATGAATAATTGATACAATTGAAATCAGTATAATAGACAATATAAAAATCTTCTTTTTCTTGCAAAACAATAATTATTTTTCATGTTTCGATATATCTACCAAATGAATCATTTTCAACGCTTGTTACATTTGGAATGGATCATATTCAATTGTCACATCCAACCCAATTGTGTGCTTCATACTCTCTGTGGAAAATAACTAGTATCTAAGTCAATATTTATAAATAGATTGCACCTAGTGCAATCACGATGAGTCCAGAAACAGATTGTAGTCCACCACGCAAGACGTTAAATCTAATACAACAAAATTAATATGGAATAGAAGTACGTTAATATAAATACAAATATTTTTTCTCAATCCTATCCATGCACATATATAGACACACAAACATGTTTCATCCATGTATTAAATTATTCATTCATATAAACATATGTACATGCCACTCATTCATATGTACATACAAACAAAGGTGCATACATGTGTGCGTGCATACATACATACTTATGCACACAAAAGCACACTTACTGATCTCTTAGATACATATATTCATACTCAGCTAAACGATTCGCTTTTTCAACTAAACACATTACATAATAATCATAGATATATACATATATTCAAACATACGAAAACGTGGAAAGGTCTTCATGTCTTCTAAAAACCTTACTTTATTTTGAAACTAGTTCGTCTTTAGTTATAGGGAAAAGTTAAACTTTACAATTTCGCATATTGTAAGTTATTCTAGACCTTCAGTTTCTTATCCTTTAAAGTTTCCCTTAGGATGATCAAACAGGGACTTATATTGTTTTTATACCTCATTGCTTTTCCGAATAAATCATTGAAAGATGCAATACTTACATGCCAAGGTATAAATGCTTAAGCATACATTTTACGTACATAGATACCTAATCTAAAAAATACAAATACACGATTTCTCGAAAATTATGATGAAGATATAAATCCTTTTGTTTATTATATTTTCATGATTTATTCATTCTTGATATATATATATATATATATATATATATATATATATATATATATATATATATATATATATATATATATATATATATATATATATATATATATATATATATATATGTATATATGTGTGTTTGTGTGTGTGTGTCTGTGTGTGTATGTTTGTTCGTATGTACGTATATGCAAATGAAGATATATTCATCTATATTCAGCAATTTCTATTCATGTTTTGAGAGATATGTAAAAAAAGTGTTTTGTTATTTTAGAATTTTGTAAAATAATTTCTCCCATCATCTCCATTTTGATCAAAGATTCACGCTTCTTTAAGTAATATACCATATGCCATGTGTTTCTCATAAAAACGTACCCATAACGTCTTTGTAAAATCATCAAATGAATATAAATATGTAGGTATTTCCTTCTCAGGAATACCCCTTTCTTGGTCTAAAAGAATTTATGTGGACAAGATCTCATTGTTGATTAGTAATGAAGGTCTTCGTCTTGAAGGGCAACCTTGTTTTACTTACCTTGTTGGGTGTTCTAGTTTTACGCTTTGCAACACTATTTTGCTAACATGTATATGGCATCGTACATTGGTGTAAAATTCATCTTTCATGAAGTAAAAGCATTGAAATCATGTGACATGTATTCACCACCATGGTTTGTGCATAGAGTCAAACATTTGTTTCCAGAAAAAAAATTCATCTATAGCTAAAAATGCTTTGAAGCAAGAAAATACCCCAGTCTTTGCGTTCATAGGATACATGCATGTATGGTGAGTAGCATCATGAATGAAGGTAAGAAAATATATACATGAAAAGCTAAAATTTTTGTGTAGTGTGTGAGTGACTATCTTTTTGAAACAAAGCATGATGCATTTTTCAAAGAATGCGACCTTCACATGCATGCTTTTGAATGGACTCAAGTGTTTGGAAACAAATGAGCATGTCCTTCTTTTGCAAGTTAAGCAAACTATTGAAGTCTAAGTGACCAAAACAAGCATGACAAAGATCCGTTTGAGCCATGGAGGAAGTATGAGCAACCAAGGCATTTATGGAAGCCCTCTTGTATGTATCCAAACCATAAAAACCATTGCATAATCTACCAGACATCATGATAACATCACTATTGTTAATATCTTAAACCATACACTTATCATTAGCAAAGTGTACATGAAGCTTAGCTTTGGAAATCAAACGAATTGAAATTAAGTTCTTCTTGATATTGAGTACATAGAATGAAGTTTTCAAGAGAACCACACCTCCATTCGAAAACATAAGCTCAATTTCTCCCAATCCAATGATGAGATAAGAAGCATTGTTTGAAACACACCACATGTCCTACTTTGAGTGCATCTTTCAAAGATGTAAAGAACCTTTTGCATGAAGCTATATGCTTTGAAGCACCACTAACAAAGAAACAATCTTAATTAGCCTCAATCACAATCGTACATTTAGAATGCAATGATGCATCATGATGACATGTAACAACATATGCCCAAAAATCTTGAGCCATGTTGGCTTCATCTTTCTTCACATTTGAAGAATTTTTAGTAATAGAAACCCCAGATTCCTTCTTCTTTTCATTGTGCTCAACAAGTTTTCTACACTTATCAATAGTATCACCAGCCTTCTAGTGATATTTGAATCTCTTCTTATTTTGCAATCAGCATCATTAGAGGAATTAATGCAAGAGGTTTGATGAACCCAAAGTTGAAGCACACTTGCCTGTGAGATAAAAAGTGGTCACATTGCCTCAATCAAACCACTCCTATTCACTCTAGATTTCTCTTCTTGCAGAAGAAGAGGCACAACCTTATTGAATCCATACATATTTGGATTTCCTTTTGCAACCAAAGAGAGTGTAGTGTCAAAGCTTTGAAAAGATTTTGGTAGTCCTTTCAAAAATTTAGAGGTGAGTGCTGCATCTAGAAGAACCTCATCTCTGTTTGTTGACTCCTATTCCAAGCCCTTGATGCATGTCACATACACATCCACAAACTTATTCTCAGCCATATTTACATCCACAAGTTTCTTCCTCAAGTATGCAACACACGCTTCATTACACATGGCATGCAAAGAAAGTTTGGAACTAAATGATGCTTCATAAAAAGCACAACCATTCCATAATCTTGAGCATCTTTGCCATCCTATCTAACTTGCTCTTGCATAGGTGGAGAAGGAGTAACCACTATAATTTTTTTTTAATATAAAGGAAGTTCGGCAATAGCCTAAATTAAGAAACAAAGGTACAATAGAAGGGGACTAGTGCCCACAGGACCCCCCAAATCCCACAAAGCAGGGGAAGCTTGAATGAATCCTATGTTGCATTACAGAGAAGGTTAATCACCCTCTCATCGCCCTCATGCGGGGCCCACTTGGGTTTGAGCTTGTTGTTGATCAAAAGGAGGACTTGATGGTGCCTGAAGGGGGGGGATTTCTTACTGTTAACAATCCTTTTGCCAAGGAGGGATAGTGATTTCTCAATCGACCACTCCCTCAGGGGATCGCCGAAGTTGAGAGCACACCTCTCCCGCTAGATTTTCCACAAGACTTCCCCTCTGATGGTGTTCCAGAGTGTCGCAGAGCAGCCGATCGCTTCTCCCAAAAGGACTTGTTTCCAACTAAGCTGTTTTTGAAGTCTGATTTTCATTCCAATCGTCTGCCAGATTCTGTCGGAGTTGGGGCAAGTAAGGAAGATGTGTGGGACATCTTCGATAGCCCGGTGGCAGTGTTTGCACCAAGGAGGAATCCCACAAAGTTTGCTAGCCTTATGGTTGGTCCAAATTCCCCGATGAAGAATTTGCCATAAGAGGACAGACTTCTTAATCTCTATAAGGGGGTGCCAGATACCCATGAATTTCATGTCCCACCGAAGCCGCGTCCAGGACAGGCACCACTTCTTGTTGAGGCTGATCTGGTGGTCAGCCGTATCTTTGATGTTCGGGATTTTGAGTAGGCTATTTCCATTGTGCCATTTGAGACCAAGCGGGTTCGGTGTGTCGTGTCCCATGAGAAGGCGAGTCTTGTGACGATCCCATGCGAGGCATCGGCTTTGCAAAGTGTTCCATTCTTCGTAGGAGATGTTTAAGCAAGGGTCAATATCCTCGAAGTTGATCCAGCTGTTGGTGCCATGTTTCCAAAGGTGTTTCCATTTTTTGAAACCTTTGTTCCATAACCTCTTGGCATTTTGAATGTTCCACGACTCCACACTCCGGATGCCATGTATCGGAAACCAGATAGAGTCGTTTTGTCTGATTCCGGCTGCCCACTTGGAAGACGGGGATCGGGGAGAATAGCAGGGTCATGATGTCAAGATTCTTCCAGTTTGGGAACCCCATGAGAGCCAACTCATTCTTGTTTCTGAAGATCAGCTTGGCCCACGAGGCCTCCCTATTGCACCAAGCCTTAATCATCCATTTGGCTGCCAGTTTGTTAGCCATACACCCAATATCCAGGATACCAAGCCCCCCGCTATCTCTAGGGCTAGAGCAGATGGCCCATTTGATTTTAGGCACCCCCCTTCTGTTATGATCGCCCGTCCAAAGAAAGTTTCTACAAATACTATTCAGTTTGGACAGGCCTTGCTCATTCGGTCTCCAACAAGAAAGGAAATAGATGGTAGAAGAGAGGAGGAACGTGTTGATAACCATCGCACGCCCAGCGAGATTGATTTGCATACCTTTCCAATAGTTAAGCTTGTTTTCGAGTTTGGCCAACACCCAGTTCCATCTCTGCTCCATAGAGACGCCAAACCCCAAGGGGATTCCAAGAAGTCGAAAGATTTGGCCCTGCGGAATGATTTGACAACCATGATCAATGAGAAGGCCAGGATGATGTCCCACAATAGCCCTAACGGCGGTCTTAGAGTGGTTGATTTTGGATCCAGAGGCTTCACAAAAGGTAGCAAGACACCTCCAGAAAGTCTCCAGGCTGGTATTATCATTGTGAACGAACGCGTTCATATCATCGGCAAATAGTCTCATGATGATTTGACTGTGGTCGTGAGGCAGCCGGAGGCCTTTGATATTGCCAATTTCCACATGATGTGCCACAAGTCTGCTCAGCCCCTCAGTGGCGATGGCAAAAAGAAGGGGGGCCAGAGGGCACCCTTGTCTAATAGATCTTCTAAGATGGATCGCCTTCGAAAGTTTGCCGTTAACGTTAATTTCGGTCGTTGCGTTTCCGAGAAGGGTCGCGATCATCTTGGTGAATTTCTGACTACATCCGAGATCTTGGAGCGACTGCAGAATATAGTCCCATTCTAGCCTGTCGTAGGCTTTGTCAAAGTCGATCTTGAGGAAAACCACATCTTGGTTAGACTCATTTGCATATTGAATACCTTCCCAAATATCCATAATGGTTTCCAGGATAGACCTGCCTTTGATGAAGCCTTTTTGGTCCTCACTAAGCCAAGATCTCAGGTGGCACGAGATTCTGTTGGCAATGACTTTGGCGATGATCTTGTATCCTGTTTGGAGCATTGTAATAGGCCGCCAGTTCTCGATTCTATTCTTTTCCCCCTTCTTGTGTATCAACTTGATAATTCCATTATTTAGACAAGAAGGAAGAGCACCAAACTTTAGCGCTTCTTGCCAGACCATCCGAAGAGGGGTGGCAACCACCAGCTTGAAGGATTTAAAGAACTCGTTAGTGAGTCCGTCGGGTCCCGGGCTTTTACCGAGAGGGAGGGCATCAATGACCTCAATGATTTCTGATTCAGAGATAGGGGCATGAAGCAGGGAGTGGAGGTTGGGTGGTATCCTCCGGGGGGAAACCCTAGAAATGGCAGCCATACAGTCCCTTCTATGGTGGGAGAGGGGGTTCGAGGTTCCCAGGAGTCTCGTGAAGTGCCCTTCGATGATGCCAAAATTATCTTCTTCCGAATTGCATACATTGCCATGTGGATCTAGCAGTAGGGGGATCGATTCTCTGTTGTGTTTCCTTTTAAGGATGCGGCACATCTCTTTGGTGGGTTTATCGGCTTTGCCAGCCCACCACTCCTTGAAGAAAATTTGCAAGTTTTTCCTTTGTATTTCTTCCTCGTATCTCAACACCGCTCTGATTTTTCGGAGACCTTTCTGGGCTTGGTGTTTTCCTTTGTTCACTTCCTCCTCGAGCCGCCAGAGTCTGTGGTAAAGAGCTTCCCTACGAGCCCGCCGCACAGTCTCGAGCATCTTCTTAGTTCTGATCATGATCTTACGAGACTTGTCGACTGCACTTCTCCAGCACTTGGCTGGGGCCAAGCCAGAGGCGAACGCCACCTTCCACACATCGGCAATTTCTTGATGGACGTAGGGGAGAGAGAAGGTGGTTGCGTTGGCATGGAACCACGGGGCTTTGCGGATCTTGTTGGAAGGTTGAAAAGTGATAACGATCGGGTAGTGATCAGAGATAGTGAGGTCAGTGCGTTGCGAGATGGTAGGGTGGCCCCACTGATGAGTAAAACTCTGAGAGATGTAGCATCTGTCAAGTCTAGCTTTCCTCAGGTCCTCGCCCGCTTGGAGATTCGACCAAGAAAAGCCATTCGAGTCTTTGAATTCAACCAAATCCAAGTGAAGTTTGGTCATGTCCCACGTTTCTTTCTCCCGACTGTCGATGACCCTACCCTTGCCCATCCATCTGTCCGTAGGGTCCTCCACCATGTTGAAGTCTCCACATATAAGCACGTTGTGGGGAAGCGAGTCTAAGGAGGCCCAAGTGTTCAGTCTCTCCAAATCCCCGTTAGGGGCGTACAGAGAAACCATAGTAACACAAAGAGGAGCACCAAAAGAAACAGCAATCCAACGGTGACTTACATCTTCAATGGAGTTCTCAAGCTTTTCAAACCAGAGTTGTTTAATACCGATAACCGTTCCTCCAGACCCCCGTTGGTGCTTCGTTGGGATCCACACATGGGCCGAGGAGACCTGTCTGAGCCGTTTCTGGAGGTCTTCTCCGTCAATTTTAATCTCTTGAATACATATAAAGTCTGGGTTTAGGCTAATGTCGCGAAGCCATTGACCAATGATGGTCGCTCTTGAGGGGTCGGTTAGCCCTCTAGCATTTAGCGAGATGACAATCATTTTTGTATTGATCCCTCTTTGCGGGAGGAAGCCTTGTCCTTTCTTCTCTTGGCTTCATCTTTCTTTTTCGCTCGGATCGGATCCCGAGTTATCAATAGGTTCTTGTGGGGGCTTTTCCATGGTACCTCCATAGGTTGTTTTCCTTTGCGGGATGCCTCCTGCTGGGAAGAACAGGACACCGTTTTCAGCTCCGTTTCCGGAATAGTCGATCCGATGATGGAGCTTTCACTATCCATGTTATCTTCGTTGCTGGTAGTAAAGCCGTCTTCTTTGCTTGTAGTGTAACCCTCCTGTAGGGTTTCTTTACTGTCAGGGATCTCCAGGCCTTTGATATCGGTGTCCTCCTCAAGTTGGTTCCCACCTGGGTAGTCAAACTCATTGATTTCCTTTTCCAGATTGCAATACAAGTTGCTGGAGGGGGAAACAGACTTGTTGTTTCGCTCAGAGTTTGCCCTAGGGCTTCTTTTCCTTCTTCTTCTGACTTCGATGAACCCGTCTGCATCAGCTTCTGGATTACGAGGACCCTTGAATTCCTCTACTTTCGTCGAGTGGTTCAATGCTCCATTGCTGTCTTGAGCATTTTTGGGGGCTTCTTGATTTGGCTTGCTTTTTCGTCTCAAAGGGCAATCTTTGATCCTGTGACCTTGTTGGCCACAGCGAAAGCACGCGTTGGGAAGGTTTTTGTAGCTGATGTCTTGCTCCCATACTTCCCCTTCGCCCAAGTCCAGTTTGATCTTCGATGGGAGTGGCATACTGAGGTCAGCCTCGACACAGATTTGAGGGTGCCACCGGGCGCTGAACGAGTGTCTTGCGCCTTCGTAAATGAGACCACCAATGTCCTCGCGTGAGGCCAACGGCTTGCCGATAGGAGAAACGATGTCCCATACGAAGTTGTACAAGAAGTATGGCAGGTTAGGGAGCTCAACCCAGAGGGGGTACCGAAGCGATTTCGATTTGTCGGGAGTAAAATCAGGGGACCATCTGAATAGGCACAGGGTCGCCCGGCCGAGTTGCCAAGTTCCGACACTAAGGGCTGGAAACGCCATATCTTCATTTTCAAAGACTAGCAGCAAGTGGCTTGCCAGTAGGAACTGACACTTACGAACAACTAGCCCGCGGGGGAACCACTCGTTGCGAAGCCACTGACGCACAGTCTCGAGCGAGGGCCTAGGGCCGAACATTTGGCCGACGAGGCAAACTTTCTTGAGCTCCTCCTGAGTTGACAAAATTGCGGATCTATTGAGGGAGACCAAGGGGGGTTCAGCACTCTCGAGGGTCCCTTCGGCGGCACAAGAACCCCCCTCCAACAAAGAGGCCAGGTTAACGGTCTCCCCGGGAGGAGGGGCCAGATTGCTTCTCACAAGAGAGGGGGTCGTCAAATCCATGACAAAAGAGGGACACCCCGAGAAAGAAGACCCTTTTTTTTTTCTAAAACTCTGAGAAGAGAAGCATCCTGGAAACCTGGAGCATCCGAAATTAAAACATAGCTCTTTTTTCCTTTTTTTCTCTTCTTTTTCTTCGCATCTTTTCTCTCTTCTACTACCTCTTTTTTTTTTTTCTTTCTCTTTTTTCTTTTTTCTTTCCTTGCAGACACTTAACCCAAATAACAATCGGATTCAGTCAGTCAATCGTGATGAGGGACCCGCCTTCAGTCGATTGTGAGTGTGATGATTAAACAATGAAGTGATGTCCTATTCAGTGCTCAGTAAAAAACTTAAAGAAAGGAACTTCCGCGCGATGGGCAATCAGTCGCGCGATGGACACTCATCTGACGATGGGCGCTCAGTCGCGCGATGGACTGAAATCTGCGATTGACGATTGACAGTAAACTGACGACGGACAGGCCACGATGGACACTCATCTGACGATGGCGCGATGGACTGAAATCTGCGATTGACGATTGACGATCTTTTCCCTGAGTGTGATGATTAAACAATGAAGTGACGTCCTATTCAGTGCTCAGTAAAAAGGAACTCCCGCGCGATGGGCAATCAGTCGCGCGATGGACACTCATCTGACAATGGGCGCTTAGTCGCGCGATGGACTGAAATCTGCGATTGACAGTAAACTGACCACGAAAGGAACTCCCGCGTGATGGGCAATCAGTCGCGCGATGGACACTCATCTGACGATGGGCGCTCAGTCGCGCGATGGACTGATTCTTCTATTATTCTGCGTTGTTGCAAGGCCTTTGGAACAAAATCCTTAACTGATCAAGACATTTTAGTCCAAATGGATGATTTGTCAAATTAATATAAGATGTCGCGATGGACACCCTGAAGCATCCCCAAGTTTGAATCGATCAAGACATTTTTCGTAACCACTATAATTGAAAAAGAAGTCCGAAGTTGTTTTGAAACAAGAAGATGTTTCATCATGTAAGACCACATCAGCCCATTAAGCTTACCTTCATCTTGAAGCATGCAAAACAAGTCATTGCGACCTCCCATTCACTGAAATACAAGAATGTTTCAAGATGTTTAGTTCAATGAATGTTGAAATTGTAGCTCACAATTCCTCACTTTGATGGTGATTCAGACTACATGAATAGCTTGAAATTGGGAGTAAAACTCTAGTGCAAGTGGTGGAAATGATTCTCGACTCCTCAAAATCAATGTTCTTGCTCTCAAGGCAATTTTTACTATTACAAATCTAAGCACTATGATACAAAAAAATGAAACTTGAGAAAGACTTGAAGCTACTCTAATACCACGATCGAGAATGCGCCTCTTGCACTTCTACAAACACACAACATGACCAATCTACATGATTCACAATTTTTCTTCAAATTATGAATGTTGAAGATTTCTAATCCTTCTAGAAACTTTTTCGTTTTCATGTCCTTCGTCTTTTGTACATTACATTGATATATCCCATTCTCTTATTCCATATGGCTCTACAATATGAATCTTTCCATATTTGAAATGGAAAATGTCCTTAGGGTTACGTTACATCTCAAGTATAAATAGCCTTTATATATGTTTCCTCTTGATGCAATCAAATATCCATTTATAGAGCTATCAAGAACTCATCCTCTTATAGAAACTTTAGTTCATATTATTTTTGCATCATTTGTCCCATAGAGACATGTAGGTTTTGAGTAATGGGTTGTACATGTAGGGGATCCTTCAAACACTTTTCACTTTTCTTCACATCGAATATAAGATGCCAATGTGTATGACGTTAAGTGGAGTTTCATGTCGTACCTCAACATCTTCTTTCTTTGGTTGGAGCCCCCATTTTGAAAAGGAAACTCAATTTCAACTCATGTGATTGTTGGGTGTAGTATCAACTCATTCATTCTAGTTTCAAAGACTCATTTGCGACATGGATGTCAACTTTCCATCGTAATTGATAAAGAAGTTCAAACATATTTAGGTTTCCACCTGGATGATGAGTGATACCTCTTATTTTATGATTTTTTTCCTCTTCCTTGGTGTAATTCGCTTTCAAAATGACTTTATTTTTCACATATGTAGTTCCTATATATGTTGTTGTCCATTTGTCACTTGTATCTTCCTTCTGTTATATGACATAATCCTTCTCCTCCAATGCTGAAACTTTTACTCTAGGGCAATGAGATATCTCCTTGATCTTGACTCCAACTTGTGCCTTGATGGTTTCTACGCCGTCCTCTAGTACCCCTACTTTTATCCACCTCTTTTGCCTCTACCCCTTGTATCACTTACACGGAACATTTGGGTTTGATTGCCTTTGGCGGTACCTCCATCAATATTGATTTACAAAGGGACTTAGGACTGCAAGTTACTTTATTTGAAAGCGTGTAGAAATGTTCATGTATTTGAAAACGAGTAGAAATATCAAATGATTAAAGAGAGGATACATTGCACCTAGACCGTGTCACGAAAGATGTTCCATTTTTCGTCAAGAAGAGTGCGAATATACCTAAACTATTCACTATTAGTAATAGCTTCTATAATCAAGAAATATAGCTTCTATAATCAAGAAATAAGTTGACTTAAAAGTCAAGGTCCGAGTATACCTCGAGAACTTTTGAACTAATACACAGTGATTAAATTTTGTATGTTTGTGTGAGATACAATCCTAACCTCTCCTTATCTACCCTTTGCAAGTCAGTAGACCTTCGGAAAACATGACATGAGGAAGAATCTAAGATGTATTGAAGAAATATTTGCAAAAAACAATAAGAGCTCGAAGACTTAGATCAAATGAAAAGAGAAAAATATTTTATGGTTCCTCTTCTTCATTTGTTTGATGTGATTCCATCAATAAGCCCCGTAACGTTTGGTCTACCAATAGTCCTCAGGTGGTATGTAGTCATTGATTGAATTTCCCCCTAATTCCCTAAGGTTTTTTAGCTCATTCTTAAGTTGAATCTTCCTTGCTTTTGTAATCATGGAGTAGAACCTATGAAGTGTATCCCACACTCTTCTACTTGTATCAAAATCTTGCATATGTGCAATCATGCTATTTTGAATGTGTTGATCGAGGATCAAAATCACTTTATTATCCCTCTCATTCATTTTCCCATATGCTTTCATATCCTTATGGGTAGGGTTCTCTCCAACATCAAGCATTGGTCTATTCAACCAACCTATTAATATAATCCTTTGCCCATGAGGTAGCTTTGATACTCTAAAGCTCTTAGGCTGGTAGTTATTCATATCCAAATTCTTTATTTGAGTTCTTAATTCTACCATATTATTTTTCTTAAGACCCTTTTTCGAATTATTTTTCCCTTGAAAAGGGTTGATTCTTTGCCGACATGTAGCTTGAATGTAGGTCCCTTGATGTATGTGCCTCTTCCTTTATTTTTCGATTGCTTCAATTCTTCTAATGGCTCCATATGAGTGATTTAGATATTCCCGAAAGAACGAGAAGCTAGTAATGATACCCTCAGAAATATCAAAAGAAAGTGACCTCACGCAAAAGGGTTCCCTTCATATAGCATATTTTCGGTGAATGCTTTGCAATGACCTATGCTTGTTGTTATGAATGGTACCCCACACAATATTCAAAGATTGAGCTTGAGAATTCAGAATAATTTGAATGATAGATTTTCTAACCAAAAACGATTAATTAATACAAAATAATAAGTGAGCTAGGAATTCCACGAGTTAGAAAGAGCTGCAGAGTATAATCATTATCAAAACAAATAAGGAGATGTGGTGCAAAGCATGGGGTAGATAAAGCAAGGATCTTAAGAAAAGTTGGGGGTAGCTTAGCTTGAATACCCCTCAGTAGAATAAATAAATCTGAATTTGGTATGGTGGAAAGGGTCAATGCATGATACTTGACCTTGGATCTGAGTGATTGAAGTCCATGAATTTGTGAGCAAGTTGGACCTTCACTCTCAACGATTAGGAAAACATATGTAAGACCAGAACTTAGGATAAAAACCGAAGAAATAAGAGTTTATAAAATATACCAACAATTTTAAGGATTCCCAAGGATTGCGAAACTTGGTCTTGTTTAAAGATCTATAGTGATATATAAACATTGATATAAACATGCATACATTTTGTTCGGAGACTGCATTGTAAAGTAAAATCTCAAAACGTTTAAAGTGGTTGTAGTATTTACCCCACAATTATGGCATGAATCTAAGTATTTCCTTCGTGAGCATCATAACCTACCTAAGAGACTATGGGGTATCCAGATCAGATGCGACATGGACGGATTTTGAATCTAAAATACTCAATTGACATTCATGTTGTCAATTCAATGCTAAGAAACAACTTTGAAGTGAGAAAAATGGTTTATCGATTTCACAAGCAGCATATGGCATATGGATTGAATCCCTAGGTTCATCTCTAGGTAGGAAGATAGATAATATGCCATATAGAAGAGGGAAAGTACTTAATTTGGTATTTTAGGAGTAATTATAATTGTGAACTAGATGAAAATATGATAATTCACACCACAACGTTTTAGTCACATTAGAGGAGAGATTCGTGAGAATCTAAGCTAATAGAGTACATAAGAGCTTGATGGACTCGTGGGAAACACAACTTTTATGTAATAAGAATTTCAACCTAGTTACGGAATCTAGATACATGACTTGTTTATTGAAATTCTATTCCGTTGTGATGGGATGGTGGAAACTATCTTCCCTTGAGAAAGTTTCCTTTTGGACAAGAAGAAAAGAAATCAGCATCCATAGGGAATAATTCTTACCATAAAAAGAAAGCGATAAAGATTGAACATCTCTTAGTTGAGATTTTAGGAGCAGAGAAATACCTCTAGTTAATAATGCATTTACTTTACTTTTCATAGTAGTTTACGTCTTAAGGTAATCTTAGTCTCCATGGTTTGAGGAGCTTGATATGTGCTTTCATGTATGGAAGAATATAAGATCAAATGAATGCATCACAATATCTTTGAAGGAAAGGGAAAGTGTCAAAGTTCCACTTGTAATGTCTATCTCATTTTACGTGAAAGTGAATGTTAATATTCTTACTTCAAAGGAAGTAAGTTTGAGTAGGTATTTGTCTCGACACGAAACAAAATTGAAATTTCTCTTAGACAGTGTATACAATTTTAGGTTTCCTTCATAGGAGTGAGACAATTATAAAGTGAGTTAGTGTAAATTAAGAACAAGAAAGGTCTATTGATCTGTAAAGCATTAGTTAATCAATATTCTTATCATATTGGTTATTTCTAATGGATGAGAAGAACGAGGCCCTAGGTTCAACCCCATCCACTATTGTGGCATAGATATCTAGACCTTGTACAAGCATGCAAACTGAGTAACTTGAGGATATGAGAAAAATGTTGTACTCACCTCTAGGAGGAATCTAGAGAACTAAAACATGTCGCATACACCTCTATAGTTTTTGAATTAATTTTCCCTTTAGATACATCTATACAAGATGGTTGGGAGGAGAGACATTCAGCATCTCTCATGTCTCTCGAAGTTTGGTTTATGCAACTGGTATCGGATACCAATGTAATAAATTCTCTACGCCATCAATAGGAGGGCAAACATCGGTTTTTTCTCACAATCCTTGGTAATAGTTGGACAATCTACACCTGCAAAAGAATGGAAAGGCCACTATGTTTACCTTGATGGCTTTGGGGAAGAAGAGAAGTAGCCCACTTTTATGAAAAAAAATTCTGGAAACACTATATCCAAGTTAAATGTTTCAAGAACTTAGGTAATCTAATTAGAACTTCATTCATCCATTATAAACTCACTTGTATATGAATACTCCTCATCTTTCGAAAGACTTGGATGTTTCCACCAAGTTGTTGGAAGCATCCGCTTATTTTGGCAAGATGTGAAAAGTTTTCTTGAACATTCTATTGAGGTACCTAGATATGTCTCTTAGTGGCTTAAAGGACTTTCTATGTGTAGTGGATTTACATATAAGTGACTAATAGAACCAACGAAACATGGAAAAATGTCACCTTAACTCAATTCTAGGCAATGAGATAACATATTCAACCTAATCATCGACCCATCCATAACAGTGCATCTACATTGACCATGTAAATGCAAGAAGTTAAGGAATATACCTTTATCTCCTAGTCTATTCACTAGTGCTAAGGGATGGAGACTTGGTGAATTGGATCATTTCCTCCATACTTTGCAATAGGTCTAGATTATGAAGTGCAAAGAAACATGGTGCATGGTATGATTTGCACAAAGAAATGATCACAACTATTCCCCTCTTTTTGACCAAATTTAGGATGCAAGCCACTCTTGATTATAGAGGTGAACCAAAGAGATGAAAAACATGTTCCCTAGATCAAATCATGGGGCTCATGGGAAGGATCTTACATAGATCAAAGCTTAAACCACATTCTCAAGGAAAAAAATTTTCTTCAAGGGGTTAGGGGATATTATAAAGTGATAGTAAAGATCAATCTAAAACTAATTTCCTCTAAAGAATTACACAAAAATCTTTGCCTAATAGTTAATTCTAATGGATTGTAATATTCAGGACTTGATTTGAAAACTTATTTTAGTGCAAGATTAGTTTAGTATGATGGGAGATTATTTTAGTGCATCATCTCTGGATCCTTCTCAAATTATAAAATTTGAGTTAAGTTAACTTGATTACAATAATACACATGGAAGACGTACCACTAGTAAGACTATAGAGGATTGGTACGTGTTGGGAGGAGATTCATTCATCATGTCCTCCCTATTTCCGTGGATAAAATAGTGACTATCATGTGGAGTTTAGTTTTGAGAGACACACTATTGTTTCGAAGGCAATACGAATATTTGATATCCAGAGTGATTAGATTGTGTCTCACGTAAAGAATCTTTGAGATAAGTTATTATTCATAGTGATTTTCCTCAACTAGACAAAAAATGTTAGTTGTTTGGATCAGAGATATTGGGAATTGAGTGATGGATTTTGACTTTTGACATGACGGAGATAAGATAAATTTGACTTGTAGGATCAACAAACTGTTACTTGCCATTGAAACATGAGGAAGATGAACTAGCATCATTTAGCATGGTTGAATATACTCAAAACGATTACATAAATCTTACAAAAGAAATGTGTATGAATTCATATGAAAAAATAAGGGCAAGATTAAAGAATAGAGCTTGAACGACAGTTTCAATAGAGACTCTTCGAGCAAACTTAGTAAAAAATTATATGGATGATGTGTTGGAGTTATGATCACATAGATACAACCTACCTCAACGTGAGTGAGCATGAGGAAGTGAATGAACTCAAGCTTCCATGAAAATCTTGAAGAAGAGAAATTACACCAACACATGAGTAGATGACACAAAGTAGAGATAAGTGTAGCCCTTGAAATCGATGACACAAAGTAGAGATAAGTGTAGCCCTTGCAATTGCACCAATATACTCAACTAGATTTAGAGGAGAAAAAACTACATATTTTTATATAGGAGATGGATAGACTGCGGTTCATCGATTAAGGATACATGCTGAAAGTGTATTTTATTGTATGACATAAGCTATGATGAAAATATTAAAGAATTCAGGACAAAGTTTCAATGTAAATGGTTCAAGACAATGGTTACGTCGAAGAGAAAATGGAATGTGGACTCGTAAAATCTCTACGCAGGATCTTTTTAAAAGGTTTATTGCATAAGACCTTCAAACTATAAAAACCCATAATATATAGTCAATTCCTCTCTTAAAGTTGCCCGAAAGAGGAGAATCCATGGACATGCCTCTGATACCACTTGTTAGAATTAGTATCATATAGATTGAGACTAACTCAACTTGTGGTGAGCATGAGGAAGAGAATAAACTCAAGGTTTCATGGAAAGCTTGAAAAGAGAGTCTACACTAGATTCATATTCTACGGACTTAGATCTTTTGGATGATATTCACTGTATAGAATTTTGGAAGCCTAGGTGTATAGGATGAGAGATAGTCGGACCGTTCAAGATGGTTTACCATTGTTCTGTGGCTTTCCAAGAGTATTCTGAAGGGTAAGGATATGGGAAAAGAACATGTAGATGAGTATGTACTATGTAGTACGTAGGGGCTAGTTGGAATTAGTATTTAATAATCATTTCCACATGACTTCCAAATAAGATTTTATACATGAATCTCACTACCATTTTGGGGACAAATGGAATTAAGGGGTAGGAAACGTTATAAAGTAAGGTCTTAGACCTTAGGAAGAGAATATGTGGCTAGGGGGGACTTGCAATGGAAGCCACAGTTTATAGCTATGTTTGATGGAGTTACATGTATTTATTCAGGTCACCATTGGGGGGGGGGGGGTGGTCTTCATATCAATTGTGTCTGTTCTCCCTTGAGATACTCGTTGTTTTCACATGCTACATTTTTTAGGATGTTGTTATCTAAAGAATCATTCTTTATGAAAAAAATGATAAATGTCAGGATAAATAAAAAAAAAGTTATATGGATTTTCTATTTCCATGAGTTGATCGACCTTTTTTCCAGCCTCTTTTCCAATGTTTACCTAATATCCATTTTCAAGGCAGTATGTTGACCGCATGTTGAAAATCGATGCGACTTCACCACTTCAAAACTTTCTTTCAGTATCACACATTTTCTTTGTTTTGATCCTTGTCTTTGTGTATGTCCATGACTTTTTATTGCTCTCTGAATCATGCGTGTCTTCTCATACCTCTCTATTTCTTCTTCGTGCCAACAAACCGTAATGTTGATTTGACACATAGCTTGCCAATATTCATGGCTACCAACTAGTAAGTAAAGAAAATGTAGCCTCATAATGATTTGGAACATGGTTTTTCAAGATCAACTGGCTCCTAAAGAGTACATAAAGAAAAGATAGGCTCATATTTTAATACAGAAAGCATCATTATGGAAAAGACTACTAGAGAGAGGGATAGATGAAAAAAATGCAAATACAGATATAGAGAACTTAAATTCTCAGTTAATTGAAAAAACTTACTACATACTTAGCATTGTTTGCCGATGTGCTTCATTTGAAGATTAGATGAACATGTAGATAGAGTCTACAAAGGTAGCATTGCCTGGCCATGTGCTTCAAATATGAAGATTAGATGAACATGAGGTAGATTCTAGATGAAGAACTCATTGATATAGAATGATTGTGAAGCTATATATGAGAATATATGAGACGGAATACATCTTTGTAGTAGAAATATGAGAAGAAATTTCTCAAGGTATGTTAGCTAGTAATATATTCCCTTATTCGTAGGCTAATCCTCAGCTCTCATGGATTAAAAGTTTAACCTTAAAAGCTATCTAGTCTTTCTATCTTTGGTTTGGACCCTTAGACAATTAAGAAAATTCCTCTCCTATTTCCATACATTTCTTTCTAGAATAATAAGACTTGGATCAAGACCATCCAAGTATTCGCAAATAAACCATGGAGCAATCATGAGAATTGAATTTTTTACCTCTTAAGCATAGAATCCTAAGAAGGATTAGACCTCAATAATTATTTTGAAGATAAGAGATAAAAGGCTTCAAGGAAAGAAATCAGTCAAGAGTTTATAGTAAGACAAGTATTTAGATTTTTTTCTTAAAGGACCTTACGCATGAGGTTAAAAATAAATTTTGACCTTATAAACTTGTGTGCTTGAAGGCATGCTAGGAGAATTTGAGCCTTCGATCAAGGTTTTGTATTAAAAAAATCTCAAGTGCTATAAATTGACAGTGTCTCATTTTTTATCCAATTTTGAACAAAGTGAAACTTGAGTTAAAGAAAAATTCCTACATGATCCTATAGGTGTGCGCTTGTTGGTCCAAAACATCAAGTTCTGAATCAACATAAAAGTGGATACTATGGAATGGGATGTCATATTTTGAGGGCAAGGAATGTCTAAAATCGAGTTTGATTCAAGTTCAACATTCAAGAAAAGTGTTTTGAAAATTGAGATTTGAGTAACAAGAGATTACACAAAAAACCCTTATTCACAATTTAAGTTGAGAAAAGTAGATGATATCCTTCTTTTCCGTTCTATCAATAACTTGTAGTCTGCCTTCACACAATATTTCTAATTAGAAGGTTGGAGGTTGTTGGTTAGGAGACATCCAAGTTAGATGTCTGCAGAACTCAAGTAATCTAATTAGAACTTCATTCATCCATAAGAAAAACAGTTGTATTTGAATACTCCTCAAATCCACTAATTTTTGGCAAGTTGTGAAAAGGTTTCTTGAACGTTCTTTTACGGTACCTAGGTACGTCTCTTATTGTCTTAAATAAATTTCTATGTGTAGTAGATTTAAATATAGGTAATTCAAACTTATTAGCTCAAATACGGAAAAGTTTCAATTTGAGTCAATTTTTTTCAATCAGATAACTTCACCCTAATCATCTACCCATCCATAACAATGCATCAACATTGACCATATAAAGGCAAGAAAGAAACGAACATGCCTTATTTTCCTATTCTATTCACTAGTTGTAAGATTAGATGGAGACATGGTGAATTGGATAGGGATACTTTCTAGCCCATCTTTATCATTTCATCCATAATTTGCACTAGGTCTAGATTATCAAGTCCAAAGCAAATGGTGCATAATATAATTTTGGCATAAAGAAAGAAACACAAGTACTCCCCTCTTTTTAAGATGCAACCCACTCTTGATAATAGAGGTGAACCAAAGAGATGAAAAATATCTTCCCTAGATCAAATCATGGGGCTCATGGGAATGACACACTATTTTGTCCAAGGCAATAGGAATATTTCATATTCATAGTAATTAGATTGTGTCTCACGTAAAGAATGTAGGAGAGAAGTTACTATTCATAGTGATTCTCCTCATCTAGACAAGGAATTATAGATATTGGGAATTGAATGATGAATTTTGACTTTTTGCTTCACAAAGATAAGGATAAACTTGACTTGTAGGATCAAAAAACTCTTACTTGGGATTTAAACATGATGATGATGACCTAACATCATTTAGGAGGGTCGATACTCATGAAGATTATATAAATCTTACAAAACAAATGTGTATGAATTCATATGAAAAAATAAGGTCAAGATAAAAGAATAAATCTTGCACGATAGTTTCAATAGAGACTCTTCGAACAAACTTAGTCCAAATTATATGATGATATGTTGGCGTTAGGATCACATAGATACAACCTACCTCAAGATGTGAGTGAGCGTGAGGAAGTGAATGAACTCAAGCTTCCATGGAAAGATTGCAGAAGAAAGATTACACCAGCACATGAGTAAGATGATACAAATTAGAGAGAAGTGTAGCCCTTCAACTTGCAACAATATATTCAGCTAGATTTAGAGGAGAAAAGGTCCATATTTCTATAGAGGAGATGGATAGGCTGCGGTTCATTCATTAAGGATACATACGGAAGTGTATTTTATTTTCTTTTCAAAAGGGAAGTTCAGCCATGGCCTACTCTCTCGGACTTTGGGGATCCCAAGGTCACTCGTCCCCTTCACTTGTATCGTTTTCTTCCTTTCTAATTTAAGTCCGGAAGGTGTATTTTATTGTATGACATAAACTATGTTGAAATTATTAAAGACTCCAAGACTAAGGTTCAATCTATATGGTTTGGAGAAAAATAGATATAAATAGAGATCAATTCATGATGCACTATTGATGATTTATGGGGATCCATGCAGCTAGCATTCTTCTCCTTCTCTACTTCTTGCAAAGAGTGTATGATGTTCTCCAAATATTATAATTTCGCTTTGTAATTAATAAAATATGTTAATACTTAGATGATAAGGCTTTGAAAGGAATATCCACCTTATCTTCTTCTTCTTCAATGTTAGAACCAATGAAAGGGATTAAAGTATAGATATTTTTAATTTTCTTGATGAGGCTCATATAACCACAGGTTTCTCATGTGAAGCCAAACAGCGTACTTTGCACATATAGCTAAAAATGCGTGAAAATATTGAATAGATGGTTACTGAAAAATAGAAAATTCCTAACAATGGTTAGGTCGAGGAGGAATGAGAGATGGACATTAAGGTGATAAATTTATCCAAATTTATCATAAAATCTAGAGGCATGCTCTTTTTAAAAGGTTTCTTGTATAAGACCTTAAAATCATGAGAAACCCTCACTGCAATTGCTTAAAATTGCTTGTTTTCCTGCCAACTAGCGCAAAGTAGAATTCGAGGCATAAAATGACATAGATTCTAGATAAAACTCAACAAGAAAATTCATGGAACTAAAGTAAAAGCCTTGGATGTCCACATATGGTTTTCCGGTACCAAAACTTTAGCTTTAAAAAGTCGAAAACATTCCAACGCTTTCCCAACTTCGTCCATGGGAAGCTACTAAAGATCCTTTGCTTGTAGAATAGGCTTGGAAACTCCAATTTTTTTACGATTTGTATCCATTATCGCTATGTTTCAGCTCGAGAACTTCAAATACCTACACCTCACTTCTGTACCATTAAGGATGGCTAAAAATAGAAGAAAACATCACGAAATTGGATGCAAAATTAAGCCCAAGATTTTCATGAGCATAAGAAAAGTTGTAACAGAGATCAAAGTACCAAAGCTTCAAGGATTCAGCTCCATACTTTTAAATTTCAAGTGAGAATGATAAATAAGGAAAGAGGAGCATACATGGATATAGATCTGATTAGGATTAAATAGATCGAGATTACCTCAAGGTATGGTGAGCATATGGAAGAGAATAAACTCAACCTTTGATGGTAATCTTGAATAAGAGAAATTACACCAGATTCATATTTTTCGGACTTAGGTTGTTTGCATGATGTTGATTTTATAGAAGTGGTATTTTGGGAGTTAGGTGTGTAGGGTGGGGGATAATAGGTCCTTTCAAGGTGGTTTACCACTTGTTCTTTGACTTCCGAAGATTATTCTGAAGGGTAAGATGAGTGTGTACATAGTACATAGGGGCTAGTTGGAATGAGTATTGAAGAACCTTTTCCACATCACTTCCGAAGAATATTTCTATGACTTTTGTTATCATTGTGAGGGAAAAAAATGGAACTAAGGGGAAGGAAATGCTATAAGGAAATCTCACACGGTACTTCTTTAGCATTTTCTTCTTAAAAGAATCATTCTTAAGTTATGAAAAATTGATAAATATCAAGGTTAATTTCGAAAAATAGTTCTATGGATTTTCTATTTCCATGAGTTGATCGACCTGTTTTTTCCAATCTTGTTTCCAATCTTAAGCTAATATCCATTTTCAAGGCATTATGTTGGCGGCATGTTGAAAATCGATGCGAGTTCACCACTTCAAAACTTTACTTCAATATCACACTTTTCTTTGTCTTGGCCCTTCTCTTTGTGCGTTGCTTTTCATACCTCTTTGTTTCTTCTTCGTGTCAACAAACCATAATGTTGATTTGACACATAGCTTGCCAATATTCAATGGCTACCACCTAGTAAGGAAATAAAATGTAGGCTTATATTGATCTGGAACATGGTTTTTCAAGATCAACTGGCTCCTAATGATTACATAAAGGAAACGTAGGCTCATATTTCAATACCAAAAGCATCATTATGGAATAGACTACTAGAAAGAGGTGATAAAAAATGCAAAAAGAGATATAAGAACTCAAATTCTCAATTAATTGAAAAAACTAACTACATACTTAGCACTATTTTCCGATGTGCTTCATTTGAAGATTAGATGAACATCTAGATAGACTCTACATAGGTAGCATTGGTTGCCCATGTGCTTCAAATATGAAGATTGGATGGACATAAGCTAGACTCTAGATGAACAGCTTACTGATATACAATGATTGTGAAGCTATATAGATGCCACACTATATGTTTATTATTGCGCTGGACGATGGTGTCAAAATAGTTGTAAAATACAATGAATTATATGTTTTACAAAATAATAACATGCGTTCCCCATGTTAAGATTTGTTGGAAAAATCACACAACACCACAAAGCCTTTATTTTAACCTCATATGGATACATGCTAGCATTAAAGCGTATGCCCTACCTGACCATCTATGAACACACATGGATCTCTGTCAAAGACTATCTATAACCATCTATGCTGCCACCTAGATCTCTTTGAGCTTTCAAACTCCGGTTCCATAGATGTATTTTCTCTCATAATGGTTTTTCCTCATAGTGGTATCCTAGGCAACATGGATCCTGGTTGGTATCCTGAGAGCAACGTGGGTTCTGGGTGGTCTCAAATAGAATCAAGTATTGAGCATATCTATAGCTTATGCCACAAAATTATAGAAAATCAAATTATCCTAATGTTGTCTTCAATATCTTATTAAGCTATAGTCGTCCCATCATCCAAGCTACAATGATCATTGTCCTCGCCTTGTCGATTTCTATTAACCTAAACCATATTTCTACATTTTACGAAATGATTGTAGTATTTGGTCATCAAATGAACCTCACAAAATTATAGATACCTTAAATGAATGAAAGATCAAGAGCTTCTATTGGAAACTTTAGGGTATAGTTTATCCCCTCAAAAGATATGTACGTGAATTGAATTTCTTTGCTTGTCGATTCCACATTTTTATGTGTGATTAAACAAACATTCACCTCACTAAAAAATCCTAAAGGTTGATTTCAACATAAAAAGATTAAAACTATTTATCTGATTGGAGGATACCTTTGTTTAAAAGTTCCCTATACTCCTTTCTCTGTTGACCTGCTTGAAAGTATCTAAAGGAATTTTTAATTGACACTTTTAAATCTAGGAACATTTTTTTACCATATGCACTTCAAATTATAAACAAGGAAAAGATACAAGCAAGCTTGATAGAGCTACAAAAAGAAGGTTAAACTCCTTTTCGTCTCCTTCACGAGGCACCCATTGGTTTCGAGTTTACTATGGAATAAAATAAGCACTCTAGGGTTCTTGAAGGGAAAGGGAGTTTTTACGACCATGAATCCTTCTACTCATAGAGACGAGGGAATTCTTGATAGACCTTTCTCATGGGGGCTAATTCAAGTTTTTCACACATCTTTCTTTCATGATCTTCGAGAGTGCCTCACTCCTTATCTTGTTCTAAAGAGCCATTGAGCAATGGATAACTTATCCAAGAAAAGCTTGCTACCATTTAATTTGTTGGATCACTAAGCGAAGCTTGATTATGCATTTTCAAACCATGATGCTCTATGCCACTATAGAGGGCCACCAAAATTTTAATTGGCATTGACATTTGTCTAGATCCCTCGGTGAAGTATTTGCCACTTAAGGACCAGTTTTTTGTTGCCTATAAGTGGGTGCCACAAATTCTTGAATATGAAATCCCCCCAAATCCATGTCCAATTTAAGCACTAGTTCTGGTTAGACAAAGAACAAAATTCCAGGTTCCTTTTTACTCTCAAGATTTCTTCCATCTTGTTTTTTTGGTACCGCCTAGAGCCCTTCAAATGGAGGGGATCTTGGACAATAAGAATTTAGTTGTCACTTTCATTCCAAGCATTAATTCTATGTCGTAGAAGACACCAATCTTCATAGTCAACTATATTGATCGTGTTTGTCTTGGTTGAGAGGTGATTCTTGTCATGGCCCGACTCCTTCATATATTCCATGGCCACCTAAACGTCAATAATCGTTTCAAGACTAGAAGTTCTTTTGATGAATTCTATTTTATCTTCATTGATCCACAATTGAAGATGGCTCACAATGTGATTGGTAAGCACGTTGCGGAAGACTTTATAGCCAGACTCGATCATGGTGATAGGTTGCCAATTTTCAATTCTATTCTTGCTATCTTTCTTGTGGATGAACTTCATTATACCTTCATCCAAACACTTCAAAAGCATACCAAATTTGGTCACTTCCTGCCAAATCGAGCATAGAGGTCCACCAAAATCTCTTTGAATGTCTTGAAGAATTCATTACTAAGGCCATTAGGCCCTGAGTTTTTATCTATAGGGAGGGGTTGAATCACTTCGAGAATCTGCTATATAGGAATGGAAGAGTCGAGAAAGTTGACAATATCTTGCAAACTTTTTGTAGATATAACCCTTAAGATGATGACCATGCACTCAAACCTTATAGACGATAGCATGGCGAAAACTCCAAGCAATTGGTTGAAGTGATTGACGATGAACTCGCAATTTTCAATACAACATGTGCATTCAACACCATTTTACTCAATCATATGGGAAAGAGCTTCTTTACTTTGTTTTTTCTTGATCAATCTCGACATCTCTTTGGTCGATTTATCAACCTTGCCTGCCTACCAATCTTTAAAGTACAATTGTAGTCTCCTTCTCTTGATTTTTTCTTCATATCTATCATGAAAACCTATGGCCACCAACTAGTCGTTATTTGTGAGTTCCTTCCATACTTTGTCCATCGCAGCTTGTATGACGAAGACGAAAGAGGATAGGCATGAAAGTGGGCTTGATAAGGGGCGTGTAAGAGCTCTCTGAAGCCATAGGTGAAAGGACACTATTTCTCATATTGTCCTTGAATTCATGCATGCACGTAATCTATTGTAAAATCACATGATGGGTAACCTGCCTTTGCGCGGCATCGAAGTCGCCATGGAAAACATGTACGCATGTCATTGCAAACGATTTTGTTGGCCTTCACCTCATCATGCGTAGGATGCATAGTCCCGAGCTTGAGGAACAATATGAGACTCAGGAGATTATTATTTTTTTTTTAAATAAAGGAGGTTTGGCCTTAGTCTACTCTCCCGGACTTGAATTAAATAAAGGAAATATACAAAAGAAGGGGACTCGTGCCCACGGGACCTCCTAAATCCCACAGAGCGGGGGAAGCTTTTACAAAGTGTAGCTGGCTTTACAAGAAAAAGGTTAATCGCCCACTCATCACCCACAAGCGGGGCCCATGTGGGTAAAGTGTGTTCTTGATCAAAAGGAATACTTGATGACTCCTAAAAAAATGGGGGGCTTTCTTACAATTAGCAATCCTTTTGCCAAGGAGGAACAGTGAATAGTCAATCGACCAGAGCTTCAAGCGTTTCGAAGAGTCGCGGAGCGACCACTCACTTCTCCCAGCAGATCTGGCTTCCAACTGATACATTTTGATGACTTCTTTTCATTTCGATGATCTGCCATAGCCTTTGTGGTAGGCCTTGCAAGGCTTACATGGTGTTTTAGAGGAGGTTGATAAACCTCACATCCCCATCATGTGGAGCCCACTTGGTTTTAAGCTTATTGTTGACATACTGTAGCTCTTTGTGATGTCTGAAGGGGGGGGGGGGGGGTCTTATAGTTAGCAATTCTTCTGCCGAGAAGGAAAAGGGACTTCTCGATCGACCACTCCTTGGGGCTATTGCCAAAGTTTTGAGCACATCTTTCTCGCCAAATCTTCCAAAGGAGCTCTCCCCTAATCGCATTCCACAACGCCGTAGAGCAACTGATCGCTTCACGAATGAGGGCTTGCTTCCAATTGATTTGTTCTTGCAGTCCCAAAGAACGACCAAGGACCCTCCATAACTGAAGGGATTTAGGGCAAGCAAAGAACAGGTGACCTATATCCTCTTTGCTACAACAACATCGCTTGCACCAGGGTGGAACCCCACAGATATTGTTAGCTTTTGCATTGGTCCATATTGAATGGTGTAGGATTTGCCATAGGAGAACCGACTTTCTGTTTTCAATGAGAGGGTGCCAGATAGACATAAATTTCATATCCCATCGAAGTCGCGTCTAGTTGAGACACCATTTCTTGTTGAGACTGATGTGAATGTCATTGCAAGCTTTGACATATGGAAGCTTGGAGAGGTGATTACCATTATACCATTTAAGGCCCATTGGGTTCGGAGAGTCTTGTCCTATAAGTAGTCGGATTTTAGATCGGTCCCAAGCGTGGCATCTGCTTAGTAAAACATTCCATTCCTCGTATGTAACCGCAGTAGTAGGGTCAAGGTCCTCAAAGTCCACCCATCTGTTCGTGTCCTGTTTCGAGAGGTGCTTCCATTGTTTGAATCCCTTGTTCCAGAGTCTCTTGGCACTCAAGACATTCCAAGGCTCCACGTTTCTCATGCCTTGGATCGGGAACCAAATAGAGTCGTTTTGTTTTATATCTGCAGCCCACTTCCAATCTTCATTGATTCTGATGTGAGGTTTGAATGTGGTGCAGCTCAACCACAAGGATCCTATCAAGATCGATCCTTTGGGTGAGACCGGAATCAGAGAGAATAGGAGGGTGAGGATCTGGAGGTTTTTCCATCCAGGGTAGCCTACCAAAGTAATCACGTTGGTCCAAGGAGATTATTTTTGCAAATTGGTTCAGATGCAATCATCATTGTATAACGTAGACAACGCGCGGTAATGATGTCAGGATGATCATGTGGGTGGTCGAGTCATATCGGGACTCGGGAGTGAGATATGGACTATAATCATTAGCAACACGACAGTGAGCGTGGAGGTTCATGGGTCCTCGCTTCCAACCTTGTTCCTCGCGATGACATGTGAGCATGTGCGAACCCGGATGCACAGAGACATGTCTGCAATCCCAAGTTTCCGGCGCGGAACAGGATAAGACAACCACACCAAGGCTATAGCCTGCAAGAGCTCAACGGACGTTCTTTTTCGGAGGTGAGTGTCACATGTTCATCGAAAAAGTCAAGAAGCTTTAGTGTACATGTGCAGAATCCAGATGCTTCTGAAAAATATGTACTTGTTCTTCTCAATAAATGAACCTTTAGATCTGTATTCTGCAACATGTGCTGATATCAGGTTCATCTGTAGTAAAAACATCTTTTGCAGGATATACTTTCCAAGGGGACATCCATTTTGGGAGCGGCAAGGTAAGTGACTCAGAGAAGGTAAAGGGAAGTGAAGAGAAGAAGGTGAAGATACAGGTTTGTCAGGGCAAAACACATGAATCCACTGGCAAAATGTGGCATCCACAAAGCATGACAAGATAAGTGACTCAGAGAAGCTTAAGGGAAGTGAAGAGAAGAAGGTGAAAATGCAGGTTTGTAAGGGCAAAACACATGAATCCACTGGCAAAATGTGGCATCCACAAAGCATGGCAAGATAAGTCACTCACAGAAGCTCAAGGGAAGTGAAGAGAAGAAGGTGAAGATGCAGATTTGTCAGGGCAAAACACATGAATCCACTGGCAAAATGTGGCATCCACAAAGCATGAAGACTGCAGTTTTCTCCAAGAAAGCCCACATTAGGGTTAAAATGCATAGTTGTCTACCTGATTTGGAGGGCTGGAGCTCTCCGCATATGGTATATAAAATTTGCGCACATTAGGGCTGCATTGCAGCTTAACCTTTCTTGTTGATACTGCAAAGCCAGTTGCATGTCCAGAAACAAAGAAATTCATTATCCGGTGGGGACGCAAGATTGGTGTATCTGCTCAATTTTTGCATGCTTTTCGAAAGGCAGTGCATGGGGCGCTATCAAACTGTGTTCCGTCAATCGCATCACGTCGAACGCATTACGATGGGTTGCGAACAACCGTGTTGGAACTTTGTAGCGCCGTTTGTGATAAGACAGCGTTGTCTCTTGTCCTCGCCTTGAGCGCGTTCCGACAGGATCTGGATGGTGCCATACTTGACAGGCATATGGTTTTCAAGTCTTCAGATAAGAAGTTGGAGTGAAACGAGGCATCTGCGCCGGCCTATGGAATGTCATCTCCTGACCTATGCGAGCGGTTGCGTCCTAAGCTTAAACGCTAGTGAAGATTTGGGTTTCTTGCTCGTGCCCAATGCCCAATGCCCATCTCTTCTGTACAGATGGTGTGTTATAGAGAGATTAAAACGAATCACTTTGCAAGTGGATAACGGTTGCGGCAAGCATTTATTAGATCGTATTATAAGACAGAGATTACGGAAGGTAGCGGTAGGCTCAATCCTTTCCAAAATGTCGAGATGATCACTTCCGGAGTTCCATATCGACAGGTGAGGATGATGCTAGATACAGACATTTGATGTTCATGTGCTGCTTCATGTTCTTGTCATCTTAAGGATTTACCTGGTTTCACGTGGTCCTCCATGTCTCTGGCTTTGTCCATGTCTCTCTGCTAAGCATGTACGTTCTGCGCATGCCCGTACAAACGGACATATCTGCAATCCGAAGCATAGAGAAGATAAAAAGTGACTCTGGAAGCCAAATATGAGGCGAATGACCAATGGACGCTTTTTCTCATGGATTGCCATATTCTTTTTTTTTTAAATAAAGGAAGTTCGGCCTTAGCCTAATCTCCCGGACTTTAATTATAATAAAGAGAAAAAGTTACAAGTGAGAGGGACTAGTGCCCATGGGACCCCCCAAATCCCACAATGCAGGGGAGGAGTATGGCAAGCTACAGGGCATTACAAATGAGGCGGATAACATTACCATCACCCTCATGCGGGACCCATTTGGGTTTCAACTTGTTGTTTTCGAGGAGATAAATACAGTGATGTCTAAACGGTGGCGATCTCTTGACTTGGGAGATCCTTTTACCAAGGAGAAACAAAGATTTCTCGATCGACCATTCCTTAGGAGTTTGGCCAAAATTGACGGCACAGCGCTCTCGCCAAATCTGGATTGCCATATTCTCTTGGGAATACTCACCGATGTATTTATTGCGATATGAAGTGCTATTAGAAATGAGAATCTGATAGAAGCACTCATCAATGTATTGATAGACTGTCCATGTCCCGTAGGGTAGTTGGTTGAGCTTTGGCCTCTTGAGGCAGAGGTCCAGGGTCCAAGTCCCGGGCTAGACATGTTATGGCTTACGCCAGTTAAACCAGTTGTAACCTTGCTTTCTTCAGTTGTAACCAAGTCTCCTTGTCTAACCCCCTGCTTTGTGGGATACGGGGGGTCTTGCGGGTACTATGCGCATTCACTTGTACAGTTGCAATTTCAAAGTTAAAGTCCGGAGGAGTAGGCTTTGGTTGAACCTCCATTTAAAAAAAAAATGTATTGATAGAGATATGAAGTGCTATTATGAATAAGAATACGAGAGGTTCTTAATAACTAGAGAGAGAGAAGGAAGAGAGAGAGAGAGAAAGAGAAAAAAAATCCCCCAAATAGGTTGGGTCTTTTTTCAAAGTCATTTTTGTCAATCTATCTTCTCACTAATTGCTTCCAGTTGCCTATCACTTTCTACATTCTCCCATTACGATATTTACATATCAGTGAATATGTAACAATTTATTGTGTTTTAACACTCATTCAAAAGCTTATTTCGGAAACTTCCTCTATCTGAATGTATTTTGTGAGATAACAATTAGAGAACGAAGTTCAATATTTTCTCTATTTTTATCAATTGGATTTCTTGATTGGAATTGATTCCTCTATCATAATGTATTTTGTCTATTTTTATCAATTGTATTTGTTCATTGAGATTGATTCCAATTAAGTGATTCATAGTCTAATGGAAAGCTCAATTAGTCTATTTTGAGTATTTAAATCCATACATACATTTGATTTTTTTACTTGAGATCAACATGCAATCCAAGCTCCGAGTGTTTGTCAAAGTGTTGAATCTATAAGGGCTCCCTACATGCTTCTTGTTATGCATAGGAGAAATCATTCTCCATAGTTGGTATCAAAGCAAAACATAAAGATTTTCATAAAAAAGTTTGGAACCTAATAAAATCAAAATAGAAGCTACAAAATAAGGGGAAGCTTCATGAGGTTAGGATGAAAGGACTATATAACTAATTGATGTAACTCTAAAAAGTTTTGACAATTTTGAATAGCTAAGTTGGGTCAACAAGTACAAATGTTGAATAAGGAGAATCATCCCATGTGGAAGTTTAGGATGACCAACTACTGAAGGGAAAAGGTTTGTTGGGTATCCTGAATGGAGTTGATATTCAACATGAAATCAAACAAGCTATAGGCACCGAAGTTCAAAGAAGGCACACACAAGAATGGGAAGAGAGGAATAGGAGAGTCATGTTCCTAATTTCACAAGTTATTACTATGCCATGGTAGAAAATACTCAATATTTATGAATAGCTAGAGATGCTTGGGAAGCTTTTTAAAGGACATATTTGAAAAATTAAAAGGTTACCACTACAACATATCAGGCTTATACCAAGGCTTCTACCGAGGAAAATGAACGGGCACGATTTTGCCCCGACGTCGGTGTAAGGGTCAGTGTAGGTGTCGAAAACAAAGCACCAGTATAAGCCTCGGTATAAGTGTAAGTGTAAGCGTCAATATAAGCATCGATATAAGCATTGGTATATGCATCGGTATAAGCATCGATATAAGCATCGATATAAGCAATGGTATAATCGACGGTATAAGCCATGGTATGCCCCTGGGCAAAATAGTCGGTATAAGCATCGATATGTGCTTGGGGATACCGACGCTGATACCGTCGCATATACCGACGACCATATCTACGAAATCTTTTTTGGGTAGAGTGTGTTGTCTCTTGCTATAGGAACATACCCATGTTGTTGTGTAGCAAAAGACAATACATTCTACCCAAGAAAAACCTTAGTACATCTGACATGTATGACAGGCAACAAAAACATGATTTGATAAAGCAAAACATACTGTCAAATACAAAAGACATGAGCAAAATGAATCATGAACCATGTACAAAGAAATGAGACACATTGACATGATATTTATAAACAAAAACTAGAACACATGTATATGTGTGTATGCCTATGTATATACATGTGTATGTGTATATGTATTATGTGTGTATATTTGTATATGTGTAAATATTTTTATGCATATGTAAAAACCCTAAAATCCTAATCCTCAAGACCTAGACCTAAAACATGTGTATGTGTGTATTCTTGTGTATATATATGTGTATGTGAATATATATATGTGTATGTGTGTGTATGCATGTGTATCTATGTAAAAACCCTAAAACCCTAATCCTCAAGACCTAGACCTAAAACATGTATATGTGTGTACCTGTATATATATTATGTGTTTATATGTGTATATGTGTGTATGCATGTGTGTATATATGTAAAATCCAAAAACCCTAATCCTAAAAGCCAGTACATGTGACATGAATGACAGGCAACAAAAACATGATTTGATAAAGCAAAACACATTGTCAAATACAAAAGACATGAGCAAAATGAATCATGAACCATATACAAAGAAATGAGACACATTGACATGATATTTATAAACAACAACTAGAGCACATGTATATGTGTGTATGCCTATGTATATACATGTGTATGTGTATATGTATTATGTGTGTATATTTGTATATGTGTAAATATTTGTATGCATGTGTAAAAACCCTAAAACCCTAATCCTCAAGACATAGACCTAAAACATGTGTATGTCTGTATTCTTGTGTATATATATGTGTATGTGAGTATATATATGTGTATGTGTGTATATGCATATGTGTATCTATGTAAAAACCTTTAAACCCTAATCCTCAAGACCTAGACCTAAAACATGTATATCTTTGTATGTGTGTATGCATTTGTATGTATATGTGTACGTGTATATGTATTATGTGGTTATATGTGTATATGTGTGTGTTGACTTAAGCACCAACTTAGGGACTTGCGGAGAAAGAGACTATACCCCAATCCCCTCACAAGTGCATATAGTGGGGATACACGCTTTTAAATATCAATCCAAAGAGTATACAAACCTAGCCGAGTGTATGAGGACATGCAATCATGTAATGATCAATGCAAATGAACTACTCGAAGAATGTAATGAGGCAAAGACTTATCCAAACAAGCTCCAACTGTTGGTCAAGGCGAAACGATACTTGGTGCAGCAGTCGTCAGTATTTTGGACTTTTCTCCCAGCTCCAAACTCCAAATATAGCAAATAGCATATGCGTTTCGAAGCTCTCGAGAAGACGCATCCAATGGCAGTAATTTCACTCCATTCTGACGCTCCTATATCAAGTTATGGGCCAAATACTGAGTCGCGGGAATACTTTCCTACACTTCAGCACTTCCTACACTTCGCACACACCTTTCCTACAGCAAAGAAACACTCTCAAGGATAGATAACACTCACAAGCACTCTTTCCAAGCAATACACATGCATACAAGCTCACGAAGAAGAAGATAAGGAGGGAAGAAGACACAAATTCGAATTTCTGTGCTCTCTATTCTCACAATGGCAAAAAGTTCTTTACAAAGAGTCACATTTGACTTATATACTAGTGCCCTAAAAAATGGTCCTTTCACACAAGAGACCGGCACTTTATTCACTAAAAGACTAAATTTCTACTATTTTACATGGGTAAGCTTCTAATCTTCTGTGGGGATGCATCTAGAGGACTCCTCTAGTGCCTTTACAACGGAAAATATATTACAAGAATGATTATGGTACAAAAATATGAAGTCCAAATCGGAAAAATTTTGGGGCCCATCTTTTTCTCTGCTTTGTGCGCTCTTTAGCTCTACAACACTCTCCCCCTCTTCGTCTCTGTCGTCCCTTGACAGGCTTTGCTTCTTGGCATCAGTTTGTTGTCCGCACGCACCCAGTGGTCAGTATTGTCTGATTCTTGATCTTGCATTACGTTTTAGAGGCGCTCTGATTTGTCCTGGTTGCACACATCGGACCCTGCTGTGTCATTCACTTCTTTTCACTGCACGCAACCTTTGCTCATTGTTACCTGTTTATAAAACAGGTGTTCAGTTTTGACGGCCTCTTCTTACTGCTTGTTTTACGTTCTCTGGGCCTGATGCATTCGCCTTGGTCGCCCGCAACCCTTGGAGTTAGACTGACTACCTGATATTCTACAGTCTAATTCACCTATAGGTTCCTTAATTCTGGGTTGCCGCACACGCCACCAGTGGAAGGTCTGAAGATGTGGTGCTTCAGTCTTCGATCTGGACCTTCCAGAGATCAAGAGGTTGAAGCACCCATGTGGGTTACGTCCTTTCCTTGGTGTGTGCGCCCCTGCGGGGCTCTGTGCAGAGATGGGTGTTGCGCCCCTGCGGGGCTTCCTGCAGAGATGTATCTTCAAATCTTGCCTTTTAGTGAAGCTGCTTCTTTCGTTGTCTTCTTTTTTTCTTCTTTTTACTTGTCTCGCCCTCAACACTGCCCCCCTCCTGGACTCTGTCGTCCCCGACAGGCTTTGATAAGCGACGGGCATATGTTCGATACACTGTTTGCTCTTTATCATTCAGCAGACTAGCTTCACGTATCATCAGTTGTTTCCATTGTTCTGCTTTCACGCCATCATGTGGTGGCTGTCTGTGATCTACGAAGAAGCTTAATTCATATGCTACTAATCTAGCATTGAGATTAGATGACATCTTCAAAAATATCTCAGAATCAATCTCAAAAAATCCTGTAAAAAACGCTTCTTCGAATGTCTGCATATATGGACTTGGCAAGAACATAAGCCTGGAGTAATAAGCCATTATAGTTGGTCTGCTTGGCATCACTGATAGATAAAAAATAAGTATGTCTGTACCTTGGTTAATTCCAATAAAATTCAAAAAGGTATAGGCCGCATGCTTGAAGACCTTCAAAACTGTAAGGATCATGCTAAGTATCTTGTTTGTCATTTTGATAGCTAAATCTGGTACTGTCGCATAGTTTTGCAGCCAAAATTCTATTGTTTTTACCATATAATCTTCCGTTGGCAAGTAATTATGTGGCGGGCTCGGAAGTAGCGGATAATTCAGCCACTGATTATTTATTGTACCATTCCTTTGCATGTCCAAAAATGCTCTAGCTTCTCGTCTACGAGGTACAGGACAAAATGCAGGGTTTACTTGCAGGAAATATGGAGCGGCTTGCCAGTGTATCCTTAATGTCGGATGTTTCTCCAAAAATTTTCTTCTCCAAACTGGCTGTGCGGCTTCAAATTCTGCTTGAGTAAACTTGAATGTGTCATTCTCGAAGTTGGGCTGCTTATCAGGGCTCGTTTTTGTGATCTTCTTGATGTATTGACGTGTTTTCTCTTTCAGTAATCCGTATGGAATATTGAAAGGCTTTATAAGTGTCTCTAAGTCTTTTCCTTTGATCTTTGCTTCTTTCATGACCTTAATAACTTCATTTTCAAAATTTTCCGTCAATCGGGACACCACTAGTGCCCGTTCCTTCTGACTTATTTCTGCAGTGTATGGCATTGGATGTTCGTCATGTATGTCAGCCACCTGCTCATGTATTGGAGGATGATAGATCGGGTGAGATAGAGGGCTTACCTCCACCTCGTCAGTAGGATTTTCCTTAGTCGGCACTACTGGTGTCCCGATCGGTGCTTTTTCTTTTATTTGCGTCTTCAATTGTGCTATGCACTTATCTTTCTCTTTGACTTCTTGCATGGCTGCCCTGAGTGCTTCTTTAGCCGCTAGCAATTCATTTCCTACTTCAGCGACATTATCCATGTTTTCGCTGTAACTTTGTACCAGTTTCGCATTTACCTTTTGTAATTGACTTTTTAGTTCGTTGGTTTCATTTGTGGATTTGCTTTTCCATTCTTCTGTCAGGGCTCGTTCTTGCTTTAGCCAATCTTCATAATGTGCGATCTGATCCCTCAATTCTTTTTCTTTGATTTCTGAGGATTCCTGTTGCTCGATTGGTTGATCATACAATAATGACTTCATTCTCTTTATTCCTGCCTCGTAATGTGTCATTTTCTTCCATGTATAACTTGAGTTGTGTCTCGAGCAAACTACTTCTAGTTCTCATTCTTTCTTTGTCAGCTTCGCTTGCATCGTGTAATTTCTGTAATGTCGCGAGCTGTGTTTGTAGTTGATGATGCTGAGTGATTAATGATTCATATTTTGTTTTGGCCTCCATCATCTCCGTGTCTTTTATTACTATTTCCTTTTGTACCTGAATTATCTGTGATGATAGTTGTTCACTCCTTATTTGGAACTGACTTCGTTCTCTCATGGCCTTCTCGTAGTCCGCATCTATGTCCATCATTTGCTGTTGTGTTTCCATGGTTGTCTGAATCATCTGTTTGACTACAGGCTTCAATTGAGCAACATCCACATTTAGCCATGTTTTTGGTATGCTCGGTTCTGCGCCTGTTGTGACATCTTTTCCCTGTGCGATATGCAATGTAGTGTCATGGGGCTGCCTAATCTGAAGTTGAATCCTTGGCTCAGCCTCCATGTCTCCCTTGTTTCCTTGCGGTGTGTCATCTGGCACTTCTATCACAAATTGTTCTTGGTTTTGTGACTCCTCTGCTTTCTTACTCACTGGAGTTTGCTCTTCCTCTTTAATAGGTGGTTTTGCATATGTAGCCCTGTTTGTATCTTCCTTGATGCTGAGCTTTGTAGTGTCATTCAATTGAATGACGTGTTCAGGTTCGTTAGCATCATTTACCTTCTGTATCTTTTCTTCGTGGTTGTCTGGTGTCACTTCCACTTGATTCATTTCTGATCCTTCTTCTTCATAAGTTTCTGTCCTGATATCAGTATCTAGAGTATCTTTCTCCGGACTGGATTCCGTATTTGTACTAGAATCATCGATGCCCAATTCTTTGTATCTTCCCGGTGTTTTTAGGGTCTTCTCTTGATGCTTTGGTGCTGCTTGACTGGCCTGTCTATAATGATGACCTTGGACATTGAGATTCACTTGTCCTTTCATATATTGATGTGTTTCTTCAAGGGCAGCAGATAAATCTCTTTTTGTAATTGGCATTTGTACTACGGGGATTGTGGGTAACACATGTGTGCGTTTGGATTGGGGTGTAGCCTGAGCTTCCTCCTCCCGTAGACGCTTTGTACCTCTCATTTTTGGTTGAGAACTGGTCCCTGCCTCTTCAATACCTGTAGCAATTTTCTTCTTTTTGGGAACTGTGGCGGATTTCACGTATTTAGCCAGCCCTTCTGAGGTTGGCATCTCCCTTAAGCAGTTCTTCATATCTAAAGCTTCATATATTAGCAATGTTAAAGCGGAACTGCCATTCAGGAACTTCTTTTGGCCCCATTTCTTTTGGGCTTCAAATAATCTTTCTTGTACATAACCTGTTAGATTCACTTTGTTGCCTATCTGTCTCATGGCATGGGATAATAGTTGTACTACGATCTTTTGTGGAGCTGTGTATCTATGCATACTGGGGAAACAGAAGTGTTGATGCACCAATCTGACTGCATCTTCGATGTCTATTCTGTTGATCTCTAGGAATGATCTTTTCTTTGGGTCGTGGCATTCATCCTTAATGTTAGTAATGCCCTCCTGACTCCATCCAAAAGCTTTATTGATCAATTCATGTGTGAATTGAATCGTCTTCCATGTACCTACTTTATCTAATACCTGTGCTTCTGGAATCCATATCTTTGTTGCAGCAGGTTGCATAGTATTCATTACTTGAGTGCACCGCTGAAAGTCTGGTACATAAATAGGCAATTTGAGAAATGCCTCTAGTCCTGCCTGGGTCCATACATCTTCAATATGTGGTAATCCTTGTACTATCGTTTTGAGATCCTGAGACATGATAGGGAACCAGTGATCCCTGTCCATAATCTTTATTGTTGCCATGAAGAGAAGTTCTGACACTGGTTGGTCATCCCGGAACCAATGGCCTCTTACTCTTGTGATCGACTCTAATGGAAAAAGTTGGACTTCTTCCTCTGGAGTGGCTTCAAAATTTGTTGATGACATCTGCACTCAATATAGAGTGTGAATTAGTGGCCATATATTATCAGAAATGTTCCTTTATTTGTCTTAAGCTTGACATTGCTCCGAGTGAATGGTGTCGTCCCTTTCCCGTGGGTGTGAGAAAGGTAATACCTGGAATTTTCTCAATGTTACGTATTTTTATATTTTCATCTGAAAAAGGAAAACAAAAAGGTTAGTTCATAGCCGAAGCGGTTATTATTTCTGGAGTAATTTCCTTAATGTATGTACAAGTGCTCTCCTATTTCCAAAGGGAAAATGTGCGTGACTATCCGGAAGTAGAAGGACGTTGTGCCGAATGCTTGGCCTTGTAATGTGGCCCTATCATGCATACTTTGGATCTTGACAACTCCATATGTGTGCAATTGGACGTAGTTGGCGTATGTATGCTGTACAGTTTGTCTTTCGGCATCCAGATTTGCCTCGTTGTGCTGGGCTTCGTTGTATGTTGCCCACTTCTACTGATTGTGGCTCTTTTCTTCTTTGCGTAGGTCTGCTTTATTTGATGTATGACTCTCGGTACGTCTCGCGCTGCCTTTACAAACTCTTTCTGTCTCCAGTATCTCTTGTTCTATGATTGTTTCGCCGGTAGATTGCATTGGTCCTTCTTGTTTTGGGGATCATCCTTGTGGTTGATTTGTCTTGGGATGCAAGACTTCGGAACCCATATCTGTGATCGATCTGGCTGGGCAACTACGACTGTCTTGGGAATCCATAATGTAGTAATTTGTCGATGATTTCGCTGTTCAGACGGAGTGGGTTTTTGCTTTGCTCGTTTATTCTGCTGTTGGTTGTGCTTTTGTCTTTGTAGATATTCCTTCACTTGATCTTTTTCTATCCACACTTGGTTAGAATATGGAATAGGGTATGTTTTTATGGTGACAGGTTTTGAATTACTCTGAGGCATAGTCTCTTTGATGCAGGGTGTTTCAGTGAGATTGATTTCAGTTTGAGTGATATTCTCAAGACTTGCTAGACTGGAACAAGGTGCGCAAGCAGAATTAAATGTGTCCGCACATATAGTACTCGATGAAGGTGTATCTATAGTGCTAGAGATCAAGCATTCAGGGCTTTGTTCATTAGATTGAACTGTTTGTTCCATGCTCACAGATTTTAATGGTCGCTCATCTAGCAAATTGAATACTTCACGATGTCCTATTCTGGCTGAGATATATCCTAATGCCAATTGAATGGTCACCTCGTATTCGTAAATCCAATCTTGACCTAACACAACCTCTTCAAGTAGATCTTGGTCATGACACACTAACAGTTTTTGTTCCATAGTATTGTTACCAAGATGCAACGGCAAAGTGATCTCTCCTATGCACTGAGTAATGGTTCCTCCTATTCCTATCAATTGAGCCATTGATGGGCGGATTGTCTCTTTGAGTTTTTGGGTCAAAGAAAACTTAATGCAACTTAGAGCGGCACCTGTATCAATAAGCGCATTTACCAAGTGATACTCCATTTTTCCGGCTCCCAAATTTAGGTAGGGTTGTGTTCTTTGCGATCCCAGATTTTGAGTGGCTCTAAAATTAGCCATCGGGATGAGTTCTTCTCCTTGACAATATCTTTCATCTCGCTCTCTCATCCACTCTTTTCGTTTCTTTATCCTTTCCAATGCTTCTTGTCTCGCCTCTTCCCGTATTCTCTCCTCTTCTATGCGTCTATTTTTACCTTTGAGTAATCGTGACATAATTTCGTCAGTTAATGGTTCTAGGTATTTCTTTACTCTACACCCGCTGATGTAGTTTGGTAACACATCTCCATCTAGAGTTGCTAAGCTGATGGCTCCACTTGTAGATATACGATTAATGATTAATGGGCCATATCCTCTCTTTTGCAATTTCTTAGCATGTTGTTTCAAAGTGTATACCAAAACTAAATCTCCTTCCTTCAATTGTTTGTCCTTGATATGCGCATCGAAATAGGCTTTTTGTCGTCTTTTAGCAGCATAAATACCCGCTACTGCTTGTAACCTAGTTTCATGAAGTTTTTCTATTTGGTCCAATTGTGCTGATAATTCATGTCCGGTCCACTCATAAGTAGTTGCAACTCTAAGAGTGGGAATCAAGAAATCAATTGGCAAAATAGCGTTTTGTCCATATACTAAGTTAAAAGGAGTAGTGCCTATTGCAGTTTTATAGGCTACTCGGAATGCCCATAAAGCATGGTGTAACTGCTTATCCCAATCTGATCTACCGTTGTTGACAATTTTGGTGAGAACAGTACACAAGATTTTATTTGAACTTTCTGCTTGTCCATTTGCTTGTGGGTGATAAGGGGCAGATTTCTTATGAATTACTAAGAATTCATTCAACAAGGCTTCTATCACTTCATTAACAAAGTGCGTACCTCTATCACTCACAATCTCTATAGGTAGTCCAAATCTAGTGAAGACGTTCTCAAAGAGAAACTTGGCTGTAGTTCTCGCGTCATTTTTCTTTGTTGCTTTTGCTTCAACCCATTTGGTCAGGTAATCTGTGGCTACAATTATGTATTCGGCATGTGACCCTTTTGCTGGTGGGCTAATAGGTCCTATAAAGTCTATTCCCCACTTCGTGAAAGCTCTAGCACTCATCATGGGTCTAAGTGGCATCTCATCTCTTCTAATAGGATATTTCGTTCGTTGAGAAGTATCACACCGCTGCACATATGTTATGGCGTCTTGATGTAGAGTTGGCCACCACATTCCAGCAAAGAGGATCATTTTTGCTGTTTTGTCTGCAGAGAAGTGTCCTCCTGCAGCTCCTGTATGGGCCATTTCTAAGACAGATAGATATTCATTTTCATGTATGCACATTCTTAATTGGTTATCTTTCCCACGTTTAAAGAGTTGTTTTCCTATGATGGCATAATCCTTACTCTGTTCTTCAAGAGCACGCTTCCTTGCCAAGGTAGCTCCGTCAGGGTACTCTCGAGTTTTCAAGAACTTTACTAGAGGCATACTCCACCTTGGTGCTATTGTGGAATAGCATAATGTAGAGTTCTCATCTGGGATTTGTTCTTGACAGGTTTGGCAGGTTGACACATAGTTATGTGCATCTCGTTGCATGGTTGGCCAATATATGCCAAATCTCTTGAGTGTTTGCCACGTTCCATTTGCATTTAAATGAGTGTTCCATTGGTTTATATGTGCTTTCTGAAGCCACATTTCTTGTTCCTCTTCTTCCACGCATCTCATCAGTACTCCGCTTGAATCCTGGTGGTACAAACTTCCCGCAATGATGTGAAGGTTTTTGGTCCTCCACAGGTCTTGTGTTTGGTTTGTTGTGATCCCATCTTTAGGTCCATGTGTAAGTATAGGGATCAATTTTTCTGCCCACTGAGGACATACTTCCAGGTTAAAAAGATAAGTATCTGGCAGGTCATCTAGTACTCCTATGGGTGGTTCTCCATGGGTCATTCGAGATAAGTGGTCTGCTCTTATGTGGGTGTTTCCTTTCTTGACTATTACCTCAAAATCAAATTCCATTAGCAATAAAAACCATCGTACTAGTCGTCCTGTATTACAAGGCTTGTTGACTAGGTACAATAGGGCTTGATGATCAATGAAGAATTTGAATTTGTTTGCCAGTAAGTAATGTCTGAATTTCTTGACTGCGTATACCATCCCTAGGCCTTCTCTCTCCGTAGTAGTATAATTGCGTTCTGCTTGATTTAACTGTCTACTGGCATAGGCTATCGGGTGGTCTAATTTTCCTGTGTCAGCTGGTTGAGCTAAGATGCAACCAATGGCAAACTTGGAAGCATCAACATGGATGTGAAACGGTTTATTCCAGTTGGGGACTCGAAGAATGGGTGCTGAACTCAATCGATTCTTTAACTCATTAAAGGCTTTTTCACATTCTTCGGTCCAATTAAATAGAGTCAATAATGCATAAAGAGGTCTAGCAATTATGGCGTACATATGTATGAATCTTCGATAGTATCCACAATGTCCCATAAATGCTTGAACTTCTTTAGCCGTTTTAGGTCTTGGTAAATCCAAAATTACTTTAATTTTGTCTTCATCCGTTGAAATTCCATTCTTAGAGACAATATGTCCTAAGATTTTCCCTTGTCGCACCATGAAGACACATTTTTCCGGATTGAGGCATACTCGATATTGTCGACATTTAGCAAAAATCTTTTCAAGTTCAGGGATGTGCTATGATCGTATAGCTGAATATGTACAAAGATCATCCACGTATACCTCCATGCTTTTTCTCAGAAACTCCTTGAACACATGACACATCAATCTTTGGAAAGTAGCTGGGGCATTCGTTAAACCAAAAGGCATGACTCTAAAGGCGTATACTCCCCATTCAGTTGCAAACGCAGTCTTATGTTGGTCCTCCGGAGCAATGGCTACCTGATTATACCCTGAAAAGCCATCCAAAAAACTATAAACTTCCTTCCCTGCTACCCTTTCCAAAAGATGATCAGTGATTGGTAAGGGATAACTATCCCTTATGGTTGCGGCGTTCACTTTTTTCAAATTGATGCACACTCTTAACTTTCCATTCTTCTTTGGTACAACCACCAAGGGTGACACCCATTCCGTGTGCTCAATTTCGTAGATGAATCCAGCATCTAACAACTTATCTATTTCTTCTTTTATCTTGGCTGAATACACATCATTATAAGTATATGGTCTCTGTTTCGAAGGTTTGGCTTCGGATGTCATGGGGATTCTATGCGCACATATAGATGGATCTACCCCTTTTAAGTCCTTATAAGTCCAAGCAAAGACATCCCGGTATTCCCTTATGAGTCGAATTAACTCTTGTTCTTCTTCTAATGAGACATCCTGTCCTATGAAGGTACATCGTTCCTCTCCTCCTTCCATAGTTACAACTATTTTCTTGGTTTGTTCCTTATTATCATATGCTATTCCAGGTTGTGCTTCTCTTTTAGGCATTTGAATAGCAATTTTCCTCTCTTCCACTTCATATTTTTTAAAATGGGCTGGTACCTCAAATTGGTCTTGAAGTTTGTTTTCTTCATCTTCTAATTCCCTTTCAACTTCTAATTCCCCTTTTTGTGTGAGTTCCTTATGTTTTTCATTGGCAATGATATCTATGTTGGTGGTACTAATCCCTAGATCCATGGGTTCAGGTTCCATTTCAATGCTCTCGTAGTCCTCCTTCCAGTCTTTCTCGATCACTTCTCCTTCTTCTGCCTCCTGAAGGACTACCATATACAGACTAACATCATAACCTTCCTCATCGATACATTCGTTCATGGTCACTACTTCTTCATTTACACAGACATCGAGGGTAGCTAAGATCTCCATCCAACCGTGAGGTTCGAATTCTTCATCCGGAAATACTTGTGGCATATAGGCTGGATCTTGTACAGATCTCACTATCCCTTGTTTCTGCTGCCATCCTTTTCTTCTCTCCTCTTCCTTCTTTGCAGCTTGACATATCCATAGATGAGTGTCCTCGTTCATCCAGGATTGATCACTAGAACCTGCACTATGAACAGATTGATCATCTTCCTCTTTATGGATTTGATTCCATTGTAGAGGTGGCACATCCTGATACGTGTATGTATGTAGGTTTATCCTAGTGGTGGTTCCTGCGTGTTGTAGGTACACTGCATCTTTTCCCCAATCTTGTACGACCTTTAGCTGTCTCATGAAAGGCCTTCCCCAAATCATTTCATAATTGCTTGGCCTGTGGAAGTGACAAATTGCTAAAGTATGTTCAAATTCCACTCCACACATGGTGAAGACTACTCGTTCCAACAATCCTAAGGGTCTCTCCGTATGTCCATCCGCCATTTGTATTTTCATACGTGTTGGTCTTAATGTTGGTTGTCCCCATTTCTCCCAAATTTCTTTGGTAGCAATGCCGACACCAGCTCCTGAATCTAGTATGGCTTTGGTAGTGTAACCCCTATAGGTGATTGGAAGACAGGTATTTCCTTCATCTCCTTCACTAAAGTCTCCTACCTTATCCACTGGAATTCTCATTGTCTTCACTTCGTCAGCTATCTCTTTCTTTTCCTCCTTGACTTCCCATTGATTGATCAATTTCTCTTTTAAGTGTGGTTTTACCTTTAACAGTTCCTCGAATGTTAGGGTACATGGGATTTTCACCTCTCTAAGACGTTGTATGATCTCAGATGTTTGAACTGATGGGTTCGTTTCCCGTCTCGCTATTGATGGAATGCGATACAATTCCGAGTTGTGCTCGTACTCCCCTGTGTAGTTGGGTAGTTCCTTTACATCTTCCTTGTCACTTGCATCCATCGGAAAAATTTCTTCTGAATTTAGTTCAGGTATTGAACCCTCTATTTCGTTTTCTGCTTCTAATTCTTCAAAGGGCGGCTCCATTCCTTCTACCTTTTTCCACTTGTCCTCTTGGACTCGTGCCCATAGATCCTTAGTCCAGTCTCCTTCTACTTCAGGGACTATGGATCCTTCCTTTCTCTCAATACCAAGTTCATCATTTTGTGGTCTATATACTTCCGACTTTTCCTGAGTGTTTAGGCACTCTTGGAATTTTTCTTCAGAAATTCGGGTATTTGGTAGAGGCGATGCAGGTTTTTCTAAGGTTTATTGCGCAATCTCTATCAACTTCTTGCATATTTCTAACCTTTCTTTCTCTAAGTCGCCCCTCGGATATTCTCTATCATGTTGCTCTATGGTAGGTCCTGCTTTTATTCTCGCCTTGTATGCCTGAATCCACATGGCTAATTCTTCAGGCATTGGGTCTGCTAATACTGATCCTACCTCCTCCCTTTTCCTCTCATTTCTATTTTCTTCTTCCACTTGCGGTTCCTTCGTTGGTTTCTGTTTACTCTTTTCATTTTCTTTCCTTTGTAATAACTTTTTTTCTTTTATTCTATCTCTCCGGTTCTTCCATCTCTGGGATCTTTTACTGGCGATACTTTTCTCTGGTTCTTCGGAGTCTTCTACTCTGTGAGGGATGGGTATATTCCCCTCTTTGTCGCTTTGATTACTCTCGTCTGTTTTATCAGGGTTCTCTCTAGCCTTGGCTCTTGTTATGGCCTTTAAAGGTACTGTGTACTCTTTGTCGCTCCCTGATGATTCAATCACTTCTATCACATTGATCTGCACGTTAGATGTGACTTTGTTGGGATTCTTAGGACAATCTCTGAAAAGATGTTCCTTACCGCAATCGCTACAGTAGCCTTCCCAAATTCGTTGTGGTGCTGGTGGGTTTGGTAATGTACATTCTCTAATATAGTGGTCACCTCCACATCTGTAGCATGGTCCTCTGGGTATAGGCTGTCTATTCATTGGTCGAGATGGCATGGTTGCTCTAGGAGCCGTGTACATTAAGGATACGTAATCCTGCTCATAATTGTATGAACCATCTGGTATTTCCGTGCCATAAGCATAAGGTTCATGCAGTTGTCCATATTCCATTATTGAGCTCTCATAACTAGAGTATGCTCCTTGACTAGGGTCATAAAATGAGTCATATGGTTCACTACTAGTCAAAGGTGTGGCTGGCACTATAGCCCTTTCTAGGTTTTCCTCTGGTTGTGCAATCTTGACTGGGACAACGTTCTGAGGGTGGGGCGGTTGTTGTCCTAGTACTGGTTGTGGTTGCGTATATCCCTGATATGCGTATGGTCGTGGTGCTGGTGCCTGCAGCTGATAAGAGGGATATCTAAAGGCTTCGCCTCCCTGTTGATTTTGCGGGTATCCATATGGTCTCACATAAGGCTGGGTGGGTCTGGTTTGCCTATTGTAAGGGCAATTCTCGGTGCTATGGTTTGTGTATCTCTGCTCTATACTGCAATATTGTAGCGGTCCGGGAACAGAGGGTCTATGAGGAGCATAGGCAGGTGGTGGGACTACTCCCCTAGTACACAAATGAGAAGGATGATCTCCTCCGCACTGCATACATCTTCTAAGCATAGGCATCCTCATGGGATTAGTGGGATAATTCCTCTATCCTTGAACGTTCAGTTTTTTTGCTACTAAATCTGCTATTTCTTCCACATTGTTTTTGGAGTTTGATGTGCTACTGGCTGATTCTTCACTTTTCAAACTACCTGGAGGTATTTTCAAGTCTTCTGCAAGGTTATCTTCTAGGTCTATACATTCCTTCATACACTCTTGTAAGGTTTGAACTCTCTTTACATACACTCATGACCTCAAGGTTCCGTTCAACAGTCCTTCCAAGAACAATGATACCATTTTGTTTTGCGTCGGTCTCTCTTCCACAGGGCATCTATCCACATACTGCTTGAATCTCCTTGCTGCCAATCTCACTGACTCGGTAGGGACTTGTTTGAAGCTGTGGATTAATGATGAAAAATTATTTTTAATTCCTGATTTGGTAAATTCTTCAATGATTTCTTGATATACCTGCTCCATGTTCTGAAAGGTATTCGGGTCCAATGGCTGAAACCAAGCCAAAGCTGTGTCTGACAAGGTGAGGCCAAAAGACTCATACTGAATCAGAAAGTCATCTACCTGCTCGGCTCTAACTACTTGTTTAAATTCTGCTATGTGATTGTAAGGTTCACTAGAGCCATCATAGTGATTTCTCATGCACTTGGCAACTTGGATCGGCCTTAGTCGTCTTCGTGCTTCAGGTTGCCTAGGCATCACTGGGAAGATTGGTCTTCCTATTGGTATGCCTGGTCCTCTCACTACTTGTGGTCTGACTGGAGCATGAAGTCCATGTCTTGGGTCACTGGCTGGTTGTGGCCGGTAGTTAGGATTAATGGCAGGTATTGCAAATTGCACATGTGGTCTGACTGGGACCTGGGTTTGTTGTGTTTGCTGTGTTTGTCCCGACTGTTGATATGAATCGTTCTGGGATGTTCCAAGTGGATTCCGTGACGTAGTGGCTTGGTCCCTAGGGGGGAACACTGGGATGTTCTGATATTTCAACTCAGCTCTCTCTAATTCTGTTATTGGCCAATATCTTCTGTGATTTTTATCCAAATATGTGATGATGGTGGGGAACTCAGGGTCTTGTAACTCATAGATGGTAACTGGATTAGGAGCAGCTTCCCATATAGAGGAATGGGCTCTGAGCAGGTGCTCCATTCCGTTGATCAAATACACATCTATTAGAGTATCATCCTGGGGAATTAGGTCTCCTCTCCAAATTTTAGTAATTGTAGATCTCCCTCTAGGAGTAGTTACTTGCTCTTCGTTTCCACCTCCATTTAAGCTTGAAGCATTATTTTCCTCACCATGCTCATTAATGATTTCCGGGTGTTCTGTGACCATGTATTGAATATCTTGTTTGTCCATGTAAAAACCTCCTACGTACTTGACTGCTGGTCTGGGCACTATGTAAGCCTCTGATGCTTTCTGTAACCTAGCCACAGATCTGTTTAAGCCGTCCAAATAGATAGGGATCTCGTTGTGGTTTGTGTTCACATACTCCAAGGAGGTTCTGTATTCTCCCTCAATGATTGACATCATGCCAATCATGGGTACAGTGTTTTGCATATCCTCTGAAGCCATGGGAATTTCTCCTTCTGACTCACTCGAGGTCTCAGAATAGTGTGAACGGCTAGTTGGCTCGGCTACACTCCCTACGGAAGAAATTACACGTCTTCGGCTTCCTAGGGTTCTTCCGGATCTCAAGTTCATCCACTTAAAAGCTCAGATCAGCCCTTGCTAACCTCTAGCTTCTAGAACTCCAAGCTATGGCTTAGAATTCTAGGAAAAATTAGGCTGGAAAATGACTGAAGCAGAAATTTTCAAACCACGATACTTGGCTTTCCAAATTCCACGATACACGATCTCTGAGTCTGAAACGATACTTGATACTTGGTTCAAAACGATACTCGATCGCTGGCAAGTATCGCGATCTCTGAGACGCGATACACGATACTTGGACCAAAACGATACTTGACCGACACGATACACGATATCTGGATGAAAACGATACACGATACTTGCAAACTATCGCGATCGGTCCAAAACGATACACGATCTCTCACGAAACGATATTTGGCAAACGATCGCTGGAAAAACGATCTCTGGACCCAAACGATCGCTGACAAAAACGATACACAATACTTGTTAGGTATCGCGATCTCTGGTAAACGATACACGACCTCTGAGTGAAACGATCTACGATCTTTGACCAAAACGATCGCTAGTAAACGATCTTTGGATTAACGATACCGATCTCTAGCATTCAACGATACACGATCTACGATATCTTATCGAAACGATCGACGATCTTTGCTGTAAATGATCTCTAAGCGAAACGATACCGACCTCTCCCAAGTATCGCGATCTCTGGTAAACGATCTCTCACTGAGACGATCGACGATACTTGAGCCAAAACGATACCGATCTTTAGCTGAAATGATCTACGATCAACGATATCTAGCGAAACGATCGACGATCGAAGGGGAGTATCGCGATACTCGACCACAGGAGCAAACGATACTCGACCGTGGGAGCCAAACGATACTCGACCCTTAGACAATTTTTGACAAAGATTTTTTTAAGTTTGATTCAATGCAATTGTTTTATGCACTCTCCTCCCCCTTCTCCACTCTCTGTCTCACTCAAAACTCAACTTTTAACCTCTGTGTGACCCAAACGATACCTGACGCAGTGCAATTTTTTCTGAAAAGAAATTTCAGATTTCTTGAAAGTTTATGAGCAAGATGTGAGTTTGTTTACCTTTGACACTCTCTTCCAACTCTCCTAACCACTTTTCTTGCTCCACCCACTCACGATCGCTGGACGGATCCGAAACGATACTTGGCAGCTCCTCGCACGATACTTGCTCAGAAAATACAAGTGACTTGCAGAATGAATCTTTTTGGCTTTTATACTTGGGATTTTTTTTTTTTTTTTTTTTTTTTTGCTTACAAAGAGAAATCTCTACTGAACCGAGACTACACTCTACTCTAAAGACTTGGTCTATTCTCTAACTACTCCTACTCTACTCTTTCCACTCACTTCTCTAAACTAACAACTCACTACACACACTCCAAGAATGAGAAGTAGCAAGTGCGGCTGAAAGTGACTTACCAAAGAAGAGAAGATTTCCACTCCTCCTCTTGCTTCAAAGCAAAAAGCTACTTACCATCACACGAATGCCTCGGTTTGATTCGTCACTCCCCGGCAACGGCGCCAAAAAGTGTGTTGACCTAAGCACCAACTTAGGGACTTGCGGAGAAAGAGACTATACCCCAATCCCCTCACAAGTGCATATAGTGGGGATACACGCTTTTAAATATCAATCCAAAGAGTATACAAACCTAGCCGAGTGTATGAGGACATGCAATCATGTAATGATCAATGCAAATGAACTACTCGAAGAATGTAATCAGGCAAAGACTTATCCAAACAAGCTCCAACTGTTGGTCAAGGCGAAACGATACTTGGTGCAGCAGCCGTCAGTATTTTGGACTTTTCTCCCAGCTCCAAACTCCAAATATAGCGAATAGCATATGCGTTTCGAAGCTCTCGAGAAGACGCATCCAATGGCAGTGATTTCACTCCATTCTAACGCTGCTACTTCAAGTTATGGGCCAAATACTGAGTCGCGGGAATACTTTCCTACACTTCAGCACTTCCTACACTTCGCACACACCTTTCCTACAGCAAAGAAACACTCTCAAGGATAGATAACACTCACAAGCACTCTTTCCAAGCAATACACATGCATACAAGCTCACGAAGAAGAAGATAAGGAGGGAAGAAGACACAAATTCGAATTTCTGTGTTCTCTATTCTCACAATGGCAAAAAGTTCTTTACAAAGAGTCACATTTGACTTATATACTAGTGCCCTAAAAAATGGTCCTTTCACACAAGAGACCGGCACTTTATTCACTAAAAGATTAAATTTCTACTATTTTACATGGGTAAGCTTCTAATCTTCTGTGGGGATGCATCTAGAGGACTCCTCTAGTGCCTTTACAACGGAAAATATATTACAAGAATGATTATGGTACAAAAATATGAAGTCCAAATCGGAAAAATTTTGGGGCCCATCTTTTTCTCTGCTTTGTGCGCTCTTTAGCTCTGCAACAATGTGTGTATGCATGTGTGTATATATGTAAAAGCCAGAAACCCTAATCCTAAAACCCTAACCCTTAAACATGCATATGTGATGTATGTATATGTCACATGTGTGTATGCATCTCTCTCTCTCTCTCTCTCTCTCTCTCTCTTTATATATATATATATATATATATATATATATATATATATATATATATATATATATATATATATATATATATATATATATATATATATATATATATATATATATATATATATATATATATATATATGTGTGTGTGTGTGTGTGTGTGTATGTGTGTGTGTATGTGTATGTGTGTATGCATGTGTATATATATGTGTATGTGTATATGTATTATGTGTTTATATGTGTATATGTGTGTATGCATGTGTCTATATATGTAAAAGCCAAAAACCCTAATCCTAAAATCGTAACCCTAAAACATGCATATGTGTGTATGTGTGTCTATATATATATATATATATATATATATATATATATATATATATATATATATATATATATATATATATATATATATGTGTGTGTGTGTGTGTGTGTGTGTGTATATGTTGTATCTGTGTATGCATGTGTATATATATTTGTATGTGTATATGTATTATGTTTTTATATGTGTATATGTGTGTATATGTGTGTATATGTGTGTATATGTATGTGTATATATGTATGTGTGTGTATGTTTGTATGCATGTGTATATATATGTGTATGTGTATATGTATTATGTGTTTATATGCATGTGTAATATGTATGCATGTGTGTATGTATCTCTATGTCTCTCTCTTTCTCTCTATCCATATCTCTCTCTTTATCTCTCTCTCTCTCTCTCCTTCATCTCTCTCTCTCTCCCTCTCTTTCTCTCCCTTATTCTCTCTCTCTTTTTTATCTCTCTCTCTCTCTATCTATCTATCTATCTCTATTTATGATAAAGAACAAAACAATCACTTACATTGATGTAATTCTTGCAAAAAGCGATGCCAAAAAACTCCTGCAAAACAAAATAAAAGAGAAATTAAAAAAGAGAAGACTTAGAGAAAGAGAGAGAGTGAAAGAATACACACATCACTTACCAAGATGCGAGAGAGAGAGAGAGAGAGAGAGAAAGAGATTGTGTGGGGAGAGAGAGAGAGAGAGAGAGAGAGAGAGAGAAAGAGATGTGTTTGTAGGGGGAGAGAGAGGGAAAGAGATGTGTGTATGCATGTGTATATGTGTGCATGTATTGTGTGTATATGTGTAAATGTCAAAAACCATAATCCTAAAACCCTAACCCTAAAACATGTATATGTGTGTATGTATATGTGATGTGTGTGTATGTGTATATGCATGTGTGTGTATACATATGTGAGTGTGTATATATATGTGCGTGTGTATGTAATATGCATGTGTGTATGTATGTATGTGTGTACATGCATATGTGTGTGTATGTATGTATGCATATGCATGTGGGTATGCACATATGTGTGTGTATGCATATGTGAGTGTGTATGTATATGTTGTTGTGTATGTATGTATGTGTGTGTGTACATGCAAATATGTGTGTATGTATGTATGCATATGCATGTGTCTATGTATACATGTGTGTGTACATGTATGTATGTATATGTGTGTGTACATGTATGTATGTGAGTATGAGTATGCATATGTGTGTGTATGTATATGCATGTGTGTATGTATATGCATGTGTGTATGTATATGCATGTGTGTATGTATATGCATGTGTGTATGTAATTTGGATTTCAAAGGAGGTATATATGGCTCAACCTCTTGGTTTTGAAGATCAAACATACCCTGAACATGTGTGCAAATTGAGGAAAGCTTTGTATGGCTTGAAGCAAGGTCCATGAGCTTGGAATCATAGACTTTTCACTTACTTGAAGGATAAATGTTTTATGGTGCACAAGGTAGATCCTTCCCTCTTCATTAAGAGGAACCAATCAAAGGTCGTATACACTTGTGTATATGTGGATGATATAATCATTACAGGTAATGATGCAGATGGAATTAAGAAAATCAAAGCTCAATGAAGGAATAGCTCAAGATCAGTCATCTTGGCTTACTTACATACCTCCTAGCTTTGGAAGTTGTATATACAAAGAAAGGTATGTTCCTAACTCAGAGAAAGTACATTGCAGATATGATCACCAAGTTCAAGAAGGTTGCAGGTACACCCATGGAGGTAAATCTAAAGCTATGTTCTCATGAAGGTGAGTTAATTGAAGAGTTACTAGCTATCGAAGCTTAGTTGAAAGCTTGAATTATGCTACTCTAACTAGAGTAGATATTTTCTATGGAGTTAGTGTGCTAGGTCAATTCATGCATACTCCAAGGAAGCCTCACATGGAACCAACCAAGATAATTCTAAAATATTTGAAGGGCACAATCAATGAGCACTTATACTCTCCTTATACATCTGATATAGATGTTAAACTTTTTTTGATGCAAATTGGGAAGGTTCTAAAGATGATAGGAGAAGCACATTAGGTTATCTTACTTTTGTAGGTACAAATTTATTTTCATGTTCTTTCAAGAATCAATGTACAATTTCTCTTTCATCAACAGAAGCTAAATACAGAGGACTTGCAAATGCTACACAAGAAGCTATGTGTATTAGGACCCTATATTCAGATTTAGGGTTAAATACTTCTACTCCACAATGAGTAAGGAGATACAACTCTCATATGTATCTACACACCAACAATGTGCAAATATGATTAGAAAGGCATTTGGATGGAAGCAAATTAAAGAGGTTCAAATCAATGATTGGTGTGCAAGAAATCATGAAGGATTGACAACTCAAGCATCTAGCTTGAGGGGGAGTTGTTTTTGCAATTAGCAAGCCTAAGTACATTGCTAAAGTCTTAGGACTACACATCCATTTATCCGTTCACAAGAGAGAACTACATGTGAACCTATGCTAGTCATTTTTGGGCATAATTATTGTGGATAAATGTAAATGTCAAAAGAAGATGGAATCCCATGGATTTAGGAGAGTCAAGCCACGAATTATTTTGGTGAGGGAAGAAAATCAATTATGTTCCTAAAGTATAGGATCACTTTTAGGTGAGGGAAAATTCAAATTTGAACTCAAACTTTGAGTATAAATGGGCATGGTCTTAGGCACGAGATAGAAGAGCTATTCCATGAGACATTGAGCTACTTCTGTGAGCATACATTGAGCCCATCTTATGTATGAGTAGTCCACTACACTTCACTTGCATCATACATTCATTAGGATATACATTTTGATACATTTCCTCAAGTACATCTCTCTCTACTATTCTCTTTTGCATCTTCATCATTACAATGACTTTGTGGAATCAATTTCTCTATATGTACTCAATCATTTGCTATAATTTAATGTGAGTTACTTAGATTTAAGTTTCTACTACTTCCATATCAATTTCCATCAAGTTTTGTTTGGAGGATCTCGAGATATGAAGCATATAATGTGATTGTGTTTGCATACCTTATAGATCTTGACAAAGTTAGGATGAACCCCATGACTTGTTAGAATCATTTCGTAGTGTATGGTATAGATAAATTGATGAAATAACTTGCTTTAGTTAGCTACACACTCCAATTGGATGTATGCAAAAGCTCTCTAGTCAATTCATACCAGGATTGTGAGCTTTGAGCATAATACGGAGCACTTCTATTTCCAAAATAGAAGGTTTCTTCATATTTCTTGCATATGCAAATTATCTATTTTTATGCAAACATTTGGGAATGATGCTCCAAAGGACTTAGTGGTTCCAAGTGCATTGTTTTGAAGTTAAAGAAGTATATTAAGCATCCCTAGAGTTAACATATCAGGTGTAGAATAGGTTTTGTGCAAGACTAGCTCATTTCAGGAACCTATCTTTCCATCTCCTCATATTTTCTCCTACATAGCTAATGACAAATAGTCATAGCATTTATGCATTTCTAGCTCATTATGGTTGGAATGTACATTAGTTGGATATTAAAACAACATTTTTGAATGACGACTTACATGAAGAACTGTAAGTATTTCAGACATGTGGTTTTGCACAAAAAGGGCATGAAAACAAATTCAATAAGTTGAAAATGAATTGTATTGTTCGAAGCATGCACATGTGCTTGGTATGAAAAGATACATGCCTACTGCTAGCATGTGGATTTGAGAATAGTCTAAGTAAGAGCACCTTATATGTTATGTGTGTAGATGATGAACGTTTGATCATTGTTGTATATGTTGATGATGCTACTCACTAGTCCTAATGAGAACCATAAATTATTGAATTGAAAGCTGATTTGCATTCCTCTTTTGAGATGTTAGTTTTGGGGCACTTGCATCATTATTTGGGCATTTAATGCATGCAAGTTGATGGGCAAATAGCTATGCATCAAACAAAATATCTTGACACAATATTTAAGGAATGCTAAGGAGGTACAAGCCTTTATGGGCCATTGTGGATATTACATGTGTTGTCTCGATTGAGTATCGTGTATCATCGAAGGAAGTATTGTGTATCATGTATCATCTTCTTGTGTATCGTGATACTCACTAGTATCGTGTATCCCCAGGTTGAGTATCATGTATCCTCGAAGGGAGTATCGTGTATCATGTAACATGTCAATTGTGTATCATGTATCACCAAGCAGAAGTATCGTGTATCATGGCTTCCTAAGTATCATGTATCGTCAGTATCCAAGTATCATCTCATGGAATCGGCTAGTATCATGTGTCATCTCGATTGGGTGTTGTGTATCATCCAAATTCAGCTATCATGTATCGTGTACTTGAGTATTGTGAGGTCCAAGTATTGTATTGCAGATACTAAGTATTGTGTATGGCCCTAGAGCCAAGTATCGTGTATCATGTGAGTTCCTCATAGTGTATTGTCAGACCTTAGATATCGTGTATCATGGGTTGGGAATATTATGCATCGTGGGGAAAGTATATAGGGCCATAGATGACCCAAGAACTAAGCATTGAATGAACCTAAGATTCAGATGAGTATTAGGTAGTCAAAGAAGTGTAGTATCTTCTCCAACAAGTGTAGCTCAACTTAGTAACCACTCTATTTACTCAGATACTTCTAGTAATTCAGAGGAGGAAATAGTCATGGCCTTAGAAGATATGCATAGTTTAGTTCCTAGGGCAGGTTTCATGTCTGTAGTGGAAGGAGAATATCAAACATCCCTACAATATGTATCTATGAACTCGCATGGAGTACCCATCTACCATGAGGTCCTTAATAGGTCCATGGAAATAATGAGGAATGTGACTAAATGCAAGATAGTCCCAAGACCAGTTTTCAAATACAAAGGAGGTGTCAACATGGATAAAATAGGAAAAATATATGTTGTGATTAAAAACCCTTACCAAATCAATGAGAGAGGAGCGATTGAAGAATGAGGAATCCATAGCGGAACTCATAATAAAGACGCGGTGACTACCCCTAGGGGAAAGTCTATGATCACTCAAGTACTAAGAGGAGATGTCATACCGGATGATGAATATCTAATTGATGTGTACTTAGTAAGTGTGTCTGACCTACTACTACAAGTTGCTTCACCTATACAATGAGAAGGCAACAACCCAGCCACTATCTATGAATTGATACATCTTGAAGATTCAGCTAGATTTATCTACCTAGACCAAAATCAGAGAAATCATTGGCCAATGGACACTCCTAGGGATCAAGGCAGAGAGGCACCAAGATATAATCCATACCAATGACTTCCACTAGCACCTAGAACATATAAATATGGTGGATATAGCCAACCACAACTAGTGTTAGGAAAACAACCACCACACCCACAAAATGTAGTGCCTATAAAGTATACTCAACCAGAAGGAAATCGTGAAAGATCCATAGTGCCAACCACACCTTTGACCAATACGAAAAACTGAAGCCAAGGATTCGATCAAACTCATGGGGAATATTATCCCTATGACTCAAGTCTTACACAATACGAACATGCCTATGAGCAGCAATACTACAGATATGAGGGATATGAAAATTCTTATGGACTAGAGTATGCTAATCTTATGTACACTGCACCTAGGGTCCCAGTTCCTGTTAGACCCCCAACTAGACTGCTTGCACCAAGAGGACCGTGCTATAGATGTGGAGGAGATCACTTCATTAGGGGTTGCACTTTGCCCTTTAACTTGCCACACCTAGGTGTGTGGGAAGGCTATTGTAATGAATGCCGCAAGGACAAGTTTTTAGAGATTTCCCTAAGAACCCTAATAAGGCATCCATTACTATGCAAATCAATCTCATCAAAGTGATTAAATCATCAAGAAGTGATAAAGAATGTACAGTGGTGCTGAAGGCTATTACCCAAGCCAAAGCCAAGGAGAATCAGGGAAAAGAATCACTATACCATCCACAAGTTGAGGAGGAACAAGAACCTGAAGCTCAAAGGGTTGAGGACTCAGAGGAACTAGGGACACCTCTAAAATAAAAAAGACTCAAAGATGGACGTAAAAGCAAGAAAAAGTTAAAAACAAATGGATTAAAAGGAAGGTTGAGGAGAAAGAAGAAACTTTGAAAGAAACTTAGATAGGAGAAAATCGAAAGATACACGAAAAGACTGACTAGGTGACAATAGAGATAGGGCCTAGCATAGAACAACACAAAATAAGTCATCCTAGAGGAGACTTGGAGAACAAAAGATTGGAAATATGCAAAGAATTGATTGAAATCGCTCAAACCACACTCGAGAACTCTATACTAATCCTTCTCGAGACTAGGAGACCAGAAAGAAAATTCCAAGATTGTTTAGAAGCTATCATTCAAGAACACAAAAAAGGACAACAAGATGAAGAGAGAAAAGAATATATCAATATTAAAGGGGAAGAACAAGGTTTGACAATCCTAGAAATAGAGGCTAACTAGCCATACGACCTTTCGGCTAGAGTTCAAAAAGATTGGTGGAAAAAAGGGGGAAACAGAGCACCTCCTTTCGAAGAACTAGACACCTTTCGAAATCAACCTACATTAGAATAGAGGGAGATATATGAAGAAATATCAATCTTGGATCAAAATAGAGAGGAAGTAATATATCAAGGCTTCCCAACTATATGGGGAAGTATGATAGGAAGTCAAAATTATTTCATGCCCCTACCATCAGAGGCAGAGAAGGGAGATCATAAGATTAGACCTCTCACAATTTATCTGAAGTCAAGAAAACAAAGGTACAATGTTCTTTAATGATAGAAGAGTTGCTATGGATTAAGCCTCAACTTTGGAAACACTTGGACGAACAATTAAAGATAGGAGTGCGAGAATAATCCGATGAGAAAAAAGAAGAAGAGGCTCCACCCACAATTCAAACTCCAATAGAAAAAGTGGGAGAGTTCAATGAGGGAGATGAAGGAAATATCTATCTTCCCATCACATTCAGTGGATTGATGACGAAAGAGATTTTAGATACAGGAGGATTGCATTTGCTATTGAATCGGGATTATATGACTTTAGAGTGATGCCTTTTGGACTTACAAATGCTCCTACAACTTTCTAGAGATTAATGTATCATGTATTCAAAGAATTTCTGAAGAAAAGCATGGAAGTCTAATTAGATGATCTATCCACATGCTCCTCTCAAGCATGGAAGTCTAATTAGACGATCTATCCACATACTTCTCTCAAGCATGGAAGTCTCAAGCATGGAATTCTAATTAAGAAAGAAATCAAGCATGGAAGTCTAATTAGACGATCTATCCACATACTCCTCTCAACAAAGCAAACATATTCGATAAATGTAGACAATATAGAGTGTGCTTGAATCCCAAAAATGTGTTTTTATGGTAAGACAAGGAAAATGTTTGGGACATATTGTATCCAAGAATGGCATATTGACAGATGAAGATAAAATAAAAGTAATTTTGGAATTATCTAGACCAAAGAATGCCAAAGAGGTACAAGCCTTTTTGGGACATCGTGGATATTAGCGACGATTCATCCACATGTATGCCATAACTGCCCTTGTATGGGTTGTTGACACAATTTACATAGACAAAAGATTATCAAAAGGCTTTTAATGAGTTAAAGAAGAGGTTGAGCTCATCACCCATCTTGAAAGGTGCCCAATCGGAATAAGCCATTCCATATTCAAGTTGATGCATCCAACTTTGCAATTGGATGTATCTTAGTGCAACCTACAGGTCAAGGAAAATTAGATCACCCAATAGCCTACATGAGTAGAAAATTGATCCAAGATGAAGAATAGAGCAAGGACTATGTCATCATGGGAAAATAATTAGTCAAAAGAGGAAAGGATAATCAATTACGATTATGTGTGCATGAAGGAGAATACTTGCCTATCCTAGAAACGGCTCATGTAGGTGCAGGTAGAGGTCATTTTTCAGCCAAAAACTTGTAAAAATGATTCTCTTTCTTGGCCTATGGTGGAAGACCTTACATATGGATGCTAAAACTTATGTGCGAAGTTGTGACATATGTCAATGAACAAAGTATCCTATAAGACGAGAGGACATGCCTCTGAGATCAATGATTAGTGCCAAAACATTTTTGAAAATGGGGTGTTGACCTCATATTACCAATAAACCCCCCAGCAAAAGAACTGCCTGCTGAATATATTATTGTAACCACGGATTATCTAACAAAATGGGTAGAAGCCAAAGCAACTACAAAAATGATGCCCATACCATAGTCAAATTCTTGTTTGAAAATATATTCACTTGTTTTGGACTCCCAATTGAAATATTTAGTGATAGAGGAACACACTTCATCAATGAGGTTATTGAGTCTCTCATGAATAAATTTCTAGTAATTCATAAGAAATCAATGTCGTATCATCCTCAAGCCAATGGACAAGCAGAGAGTTCCAATAAGGTGTTATGCCCAGCCTTAACTAAGATAATTAACAATGGAAGGCCGAATTGGGATAAACAATTGCATCATCCAATATAGGCCTTCTGTGTGGCATATAAGACCACTATTGGAACTACTCCATTCAATCTAGTTTATAGTCAGAATGCAATACTAGCAATCGATTTTTTAGTTCCAACTCTCAAAGTTGCTCAGCAATATGAATGGATGGGACATGAACTATATAGGAAATTGGATAATCTTGAGAGGCTGCATGAGGCAAGTATTTACGTTGTAAAAATGAGACAAAAAGCCTATTACATGCTCATGTTAAAGATAAGGGACTGAAAGAAGGAGACCTATAGTTAGTGTATACTGAAAACAACATGCCAAGAAACTGCAACAACAATGGTATGGACCACTATTGATAAATTGAATTTCTACTAGTGGAGCGATCAACTTAGCCACAATCGATGGAGATGTACTACCTGACTACATAAGTGGTTGTAGAGTCAAGAGGTATCTAGAACCATTAAATGAACAGATGTTAGCAAGACTCTTAAGAGCGCATAACAGAAAAAGAGGAGAAGAAAGAATAAGAGAAGAAGCCTGAGTGGAAGCACTAGGATGCATAAGAAAACAGAAAGAGTGGATACGACAATGGGACGAAAGATATCTACAAGGAGAAGAGCCTACCCGCATGGAAAACTATCAAATGATACGCTAGGAAGCCTTATCAAACGACCATATTTCAACCTAGGAATTGGTTCAAATGACTACCAATTAGTAGATTCATTGATCGATACAAGGGCCACATTGAGTTGCATAATATCCTTGCTAGCAAAGGAACTGAAGGCACAAATTAATCTAATAAAAGCATGCATGATAGGAATTGGAGGAAACAAGGGAGAGACTTCAATGTTCTTGCATCTTGGAAACACTACTATGAACCAAAGATTCCTAGTTTTCAATGATATAGATCTTCTAGAAGAACTTGTCCTAGATAAGGATTGTATTTTTTAGTATGAATTCAGTATCCACCTCGCTCAAGGATACACAATGGTTAAAGTAGAACATAAAGAAGTCTTTCGCCTTCTAGATGAGAAGCCAATTATAACCAAAAACCTAGTTAGTGCTCGACAGATTTGGATGGTATGACACCCTATGAAGCACGGAATGGTAGGAGACCCTCATTGGACCATTGCAAAATATTTGGGTGCATTGCTTATGCACACATTCCTTCACAAATTAGAGGAAAGCTTGACCCTAAAGCTGAAAAATATATATTTATTGGGTATGATCAAAACCAAAAGGGGTGCAGGCTATACAATCCCACTAACAAAGCATTTATAGTTAGTAGGGATGTAGTATTTGATGAAAATAATTCATGGTTTGAAGATGATTGCAGGAAATTCAAGTTACATATGATTTGGAAAATGATTTTACAACCCTCACTGAAGAAGATCAACAATTAGCAGAAGATATCGACTCAGAGGATGAAGAGCAAATTGACTTCAAGGCTTGGAAGTCAAGAGGCAAGATCAAACTCAAGCAATTGGAAGACATACTAGAATCTTCAAATCAAGCACTAAGGAGATCACAAAGAGAAAGCAAAAAGCCCATAAGGTATGGCTATGATACAGCATTAGTCATCAAGCATTTTGTGTATGTCACTAAAGACTCTATGATAGAAGAGCCTTCTTCATTTGAAGAGGCTAGGAAGAAGAAAGAATGGAGTGAAGCCATGCAGGAAGAAGTGGAAGCCCTTTAGGAAAATCATACTTGGGATCTAGTTCTCAAGAAGCGAGGCATGAAGGTAATTGGATCCAAGTGGATTTACAAAATAAAAAGGAACTCCGATGGCTCTATAAACAGGTACAAGGCAAGGTTGGTGGCGAAGGGATTTGCCCAAACTCATGGAGTGGACTATGAAGAAACCTTTTCACTTGTGGCAAAGATGCCAACAATTAGGGTTTTGGTAAGTGTGACTGCTTCTAAAAATTAGAATTTATATCAATTAGATGTAAAGAATGCATTCTTAAATGGATGGATATGAGAAGAAGTGTATATGGCACAAGCACCAGGTTTTGAAGATGAAGATAAAACAAGTTATGTATGCAAGCTAAGGAAGGCACTCTACGGTCTCAAGCAAGCTCCTAGAACTTGGAACCATAGGTTTGTTACTTATTTGCAAGACAAAGGCTTTGTGCCCAGCAAGGTAGATTCTTCTTTATTTGTTAAGAAGAATAAATCGAAAGTTATCTACTTATGTGTCTATGTAGATGACATCATCATTATAGGGAATGATGCTAATGGCATCAAGCAGGCTAAGGCTCAACTAATGAAGGATTTAAAATCAATGATCTTGGTTTATTAACCTAATTTCTTGGCTTAGAACTTGTGTACACAGATTTTGGTATATTTATTACTCTAAGAAAGTATATACATGATATGTTGGTAAAGTTCAAAATGGAGAACACTAAAAGTGCATGTACTCCTATGGAACTCAGTCATTATGTACTAGGTATAAGGAGCCATAAACTCTTTACAAATTCCTCTCGATCGATAGAAAAGGTCGAATTCATGTGAGGTATACTCATCCCCATCATCTGAACATAAAGCCTTAAGCTTAGTTCCTTTTTTACTCTCAATTGAAACAAGCAATATATTGAAAGGATGGGATGCCCCATCCTTTGATTTGATAAGATATACCCAAACTTTTCTAGTAGCATCATCTATAAAAGTGACAAAGAAAAGAGAACCACCTAATGACCTCATGGGCATAGGACCACACACATCTTTATGAAAAAGATATAAAGATTGAATTGAAGAGTCAATGTGCATCTTACGCACATTCCTTGTTAGCTTTCCATATTGAGAATGCTCACAAAATGAAAAATTAGAGAAATATAACATAGGTAAGTATCCAAAATAAGAGACATTTTCCATTCCACTATGAGATATGTGTCCCAAATGGCCATGTCAAATACAAACCATAGGTTATTCAGTAACAGCTAACAAGTATTCTTTCTGTGTGGGAAAGAGAATCAACCATAAGAGGCTCAATGGGCATAGCAATATTGTGTCAACACATTAGCATCATCAAAAATAGCATTAATTTCTTCTATCTTCATAGTTGAAGAAGATGATGTAGATAACTATTTAACATGGCCATCAACTTTTTTTCCTTTATATTTAGCATTCTTTAATGCGTAGCAATCTTTCTTCATATGTCCTTACTTATGGCAATAATGAGACTCGATATCCCTCTTTCTTGATTTATTTCTACTCTTATTCCATTGACCATTCTTTTTCTTGTTCTTGCTCCTACCATGTTGTTGATTCTTTCCTTGGTAAGAATCACGAACATTATATGCATCTCCACTCTAAGTGCTAACCATAGACTTTCTACAAATCTCCTCACTCAAGAGTACTCCACATATGTCATCATATACAAATTTACCACCATGTGCATAATAACATGATGATGGAAAGGTGCATAACAACAAGACTTCTTTCATTTCATTATCCATCTCCATTTTCTAAGCCTCTAACTAAGAGAATATAGCATCAAACTTATTTAGATGAGCAGCAAGACTATCTGTGTCCTTCATGCAAAGTTCATATAGCCTACTCATCAGATACACTTTATTTCATGTTGTTTCTTTTTCATATGTATTTCATAATTTTTTCTCAAGATCCTCTGCACTTTCCAATTCCACTATTATAAGGTAAACATTATCTACCAGTTGGAATTGAATGGTAGACCTAACCATTCTATCCAATGCATCCCAATCTTCATCCATGTCAGCATGCTTCTTTGAAATTCCATTTACTAGCTTCCACTGTCTCCTCTGAATCATCACATCTTTAACCTGATTCTTTCATAGAGAAAAGTTTGTGCCATCAAATTTTGCGATCTCAAAATGTTCTTTGCCTTAGAATTTACACCTCTTCTTGCCTCGTCGGGTGTCATTTCATGTCACATTGATGTGGGACACATATTCATCAAAAACAGAGTAGTAGATACAACATCTGTTGAATATGTTAAAGGCACATTTAGTTCATTAACATACTCCTAGAAATTTCAACTATATACCTTTTCTTCCTCTCTGCCACCCCATTTTGTTAGCAATTATACCTACAAGTGATTTGGCTCTTTATACCTTGGTCTTGCAAGAAATCACAAAAGCTATGGGAGAAGTATTGCCCCCCTCCATCTGACCCTAGGGAATTGATGTCGCAGTCTGTCTCCTTCTGAACCTGTGCCTTGAATGTTTTGAACACATCAAACACATCTAATTTTTTCTTTATACAATAAAACCATACTTTTCTTGAGTAGTCATCAATGAATTTTACAAAGTACCTATTACCTATAAGAGAGGGCTCTTTGGTAGGCCCCCACACATCTATGTGCACAAGGTCTAATACACCATGTGCGACATACCCACTCTTCTTGATGGGATACCTACACTACAAGAAAAAGGGGGGCGTAGCGACGCCCCCGAATCGAAAAAAAAACGGGAACCGTCGCTTATGCGACGCGCTCGTCGCATAAGCGACGGTACGAATTTCGATTTTTTTTTTTTGCTCGACCCTCGTCGCCTAAGCGACGCTAGAGTCGCTTATGCGACGCTATTTAAAAAGCGTCGCTAGCACTGTCGCTCCCTAGCGACGAACTCAACGACGTTGGCAAACTGCAGAGCGTCGCATATGCGACGCTCTGGAATGTAAAAAAAAAAAATTGATTTCTCCCGGCACATTTGTGCCGGGACTTGGACGTGAGCAAGAAGAGAGAGACCGAGAGAGAGAGAGAGAGAGAATGAGACCATTGGCAGGCATGCGCACACACACACACTTACACACACATACATATGTACACACACATATACACACAGAGACACACACACACATACACATAGACACACACACACATACACACAAATACACACACATATACACACATACACAATGCATAATGCATACACATACACACATGCACACATAATGCATACACATGCACACACATATACATGCATAATTCACATGCATACATACACATACATAATGCATATGCATACATAATGCACATGCATACATACACATACATAATGCATACACACACATATGCATACATCATGCATACACACACATACACACATATGCATACATACACACATATGCATACATACACATACATAATGCATACACACACATATGCATACATCATGCATACACACACATACACACACATACACACACATACACACATAGACACATAGACACACATAGACACATACACACACATAAACACATACACACTCATAGACACACACACATACACATAGACGCGCACACACATACACACACATATACACACACATACACACATAGACACATACACACATAATGATGCATTCACACACATACACATGCATACACAGATAGACACACATATACACACACACATCCAAACATACACACTCATAGACACACATAATGATGCATTCACACACATACACATGCATACACACATAGACACACATATACACTTACACATCCAAACATACACACTCATAGACACACATTCATACACACACACATCCAAACATACACACTCATAGACACACACACATACACATAGACGCGCACACACATACACACACATAGACGCGCACACACATACACACACATAGACACACACATATACACACACAGACACATACACACATAATGATGCATTCACACACATACACATGCATACACACATAGACACACATATACACACACACATACACACATACACACATACACACATACACACACATATATGCATACACACACACATAGAGAGACATACACATACATGCATACATATGCATACATAATGCATATGCATACATACACATACATAATGCATACACACACATATGCATACATAATGCATACACACACATACACAAAACTATGCATACATACATGCATACACACACATAGACACATACACACACATAGATACATACATACACATAAACACATACACCCTCATAAACACACACACATACACATAGACACACACACACATATATACACACACAAACACACATAGACACTTACACACATAATGATGCATACACACACATACACATGCATACACACATACAAACACATATACACACACACATAGACACATACACACGTAATGATGCATACAGACATACACATGCATACATAGACACACATAATGATGCATACACACACATACATATGCATACACACACATGCATACATACATGCATACACATACACACATAGACACATACACACACATAGATACATACATATACATAAACACATACACACTCATATAACACACACATACACATAGACAACACACACATATACATAGACACATACACACATAATGATGCATACACACACATACACATGCATACACACACATATGCATACATACATGCATATACATACACACATAGACACATACACACACATAGATACATACATACACATAAACACATACACACTCATAAACACACACACATACACATAGACACACACACACACATATACACACACACAAACACACATAGACACTTAGACACATAATGATGCATACACACACATACACATGCATACACACATACAAACACATATACACACACACATACACACATAGACACATACACACGTAATGATGCATACACACATACACATGCATACATAGACACACATAATGATGCATACACACACATACATATGCATGCACACACATATGCATACATACATGCATACACATACACACATAGACACATACACACACATAAATACATACATATACATAAACACATACACACTCATAGACACACACATACACATAGACAACACACACATATACATACACACATACACACATAGACACATACACACATAATGATGCATACACACACATACACATCCATACACACACATATGCATACATACATGCATACACATACACACACATAGATACATACATACACATAAACACATACACACTCATAGACACACACACATACACATAGACACACACACACATATACACACACACAAACACACATAGACACTTACACACATAATGATGCATACACACACATACACATGCTGACACACATACAAACACATATACACACACACATACACACATAGACACATACACACGTAATGATGCATACACACATACACATGCATACATAGACACACATAATGATGCATACACACACAAACACATGCATACACACACATATACATACATACATGCATACACATACACACATAGACACATACACACACATAGATACATACATACACATAAACACATACACACTCATAAACACAAACACATACACATAGACACACACACACACATATACACACACACAAACACACATAGACACTTACACACATAATGATGCATACACACACATACACATGCATACACACATACAAACACATATACACACACACATACACACATAGACACATACACACGTAATGATGCATACACACATACACATGCATTCATAGACACACATAATGATGCATACACACACATACATATGCATACACACACATATGCATACATACATGCATACACATACACACATAGACACATACACACACATAGATACATACATATACATAAACACATACACACTCATACTCACACATACACATACATGCATATATATACATACATAATGCATATGCATATGCATACATACATACATACATACATACATGCATACATACACACACACATATACACATACATACACACATACATATACACACACATACACACATAGACACATATACACATAACGATGCATACACACATATACACATGCATACACACGTATACACACACATACATACACACACACATGCATAAATACACATACTTAATGCATACACATTTACATATGTACACGTATACGCGATCAAACGAGGGCTCTTCTGCGGCTCCACACGCAGGAAGAGAGCTATCTACTCATAGGTATGTTTTTTTTCATAAACTTTTTTAATGATATTATAACACATTTTTATTTATTTCTATCTATCTATTTTCAAGACACCTATACCACCTCCAGCACGTGATAGCAGAGCACAGACGTTGCCTATGAGGACATGCATAGGCACGTTAGGACTAGAGTGCGACATAGAGCCAGAGGGGAACATTGTATACATAGGAAATGGATTGGAGTTCAAGAGAAGAATGCGCGCACTATGCGACTCTTACCTGCGCTTTGTCCACTTACTGTGGAAGTAAGTAAAAGTTTTACATATAAATTGAAATATATATCTTATGTTTTATTTACATTATGTTTTTTATTTTTGTAGTGAGCATGATGAGAGGGATAAAAAGTACGTGCTCAGTTCACTTGAGATGGAGTTTGGGACAGGGTGGTCGCTTAAGTGGTGTTTAAAAGAGATGCGGACACTTATGGCTCATCGTCACGACAATGCACGGTATGTATGTATACGAGAGAGAGAGAGAGAGAACACTAATCTCGATATTAGGGTTTTGAAATCCCTAATTTAAAAACTCTAATTCAACCTTTTAGCCATATGTTTGAAGTATATGTACACCTCCGACGTCCTACTAGAGAGATGTCTCTCCTCCCAACCTTATGCCTCTATATATCTCGAATCAACGAGGATCATAATATATGTAAAGTTATATACACATCATGTAGATAGGATACATAAATATAAAATGGAGTAGATATATTATGCATCACACATACATGCCTAAATGCACACATAAATATATATATATATACTAACATATGTACATGTACATATTTACACATACATGTACATGCCTACATGCACACATAAACATATATATACATGCATACATATTTACATGTACATATTTACACATAGACACATATACATATATACATGTACACAATTATAAACACTTGCATATATTACGTACATGAATACATGAATATTTTACATAAATGCATATGCATATATACACATATGCATATTTAACACATGTATACATATATCACACACATGCAAACACATACATATACATGAAATACATATATATGCATACTAACATATGTATACATATAATACACATGAATACACACACACATATGCATACATACATGATAAAAATTTACTCCTCGAATATAAAGCTATATATAAAATAATTAGGCATACCCCCGAGCTTCATGTTCTAACTTAGAAGAACATGATTTCATCTCTCTAGTAGGATTCATCGTTATTCAAGTTAATTAAAAAAACCTATTATCTGATATCCATTCAGAAGCTTCAAGTTATTGATCGATAACTAAAGTAGAATTTACTATCTAATCTGCTCATATGTTTTCATTATTGCCATCATTTTGGTAAGACATCAATATAGTCTCATCTTCATTATCCTTATTGGTTTCATTTATTTCTTCTATTATTAAATCTATGTTCTCATGAATCACATCATCTATTGGTGGATTAATATCTATTTCTGGTAATTCCTCTTCCTCATCAGTAGAACCAGCATGTAGAGAATTATCCTCTTCATCAAAAAGATTAGTATCATTATCACGTAGAATGATTCTAATTTCTATTCCAGATGTTGATGTATCTGATGCTGAATCATCAAGAGGACTTTCTTCAATCTCTCTAACAATAAACTGTTCAAACAATGACCTACCTCTAGGTTGCACATGAATGACCAAGGATGAGCATCTGGGTTTTTATAAAAAAATGCTTGTTCAATATGCCTAGGAAGAATATATGGTTCTTTAGTAGATCGCATTACCTTGGAAGAATCAATTGCCCAAAACCCAGATAATTCCTTTCTTATTGTAGAATTACTACCTTTATACTCCGCTCGATACCAGTCAACCTTCAAAATGACCTATCAAAATATATAACAACAAAAACGTCCCATTATTAGGTGCTTGAAAAAATAACTAACTCTAAAAAAAATATATAAACTCTTTTCTACCTGTTTGAATGTACGAAATGAAATTTTGTAGATACCAACAATAGTACCTACGTAACCAAGTTCGCTATCTATAAGGTTCGTGTCTTTTGAGCTAGCACGTGATAGTTGCTTGAAACAAGCAACAATACTAGAATCCTCTGTTTTACGTAAAGAATCAATGGCTTTGATTCTAATATGCTGTCCAAAAGCCCACATATTAGTGAACATTTGAGCCTGCAAAATAAATTCAATTAGTAAATAGAAACTAACATACATATCATATATATTTTAATAAAATTACCTTTCGTTCACAACCTATCATTAAGTCTCTTTGCTCATCTGAGATTTCTTCATTATTTGCGTTGGCGCGTTGCAAACGACTATATAGCCAATCCGTGAAAGAAGGTATATCTGTAATCTCATTATTATCGAGATTACGTCTAGATCTTTTGTTTTTTCGCCTTTTACTTCGGAGACTTTGAAGTTCCTCGTACTCGCTAAGGAATGCTTGCATGCATTCGCTATTATATGCTACAAAAGTAGAAACATCATTTTTTTCTTGAAATGTAAATAAGAATGGAACCCCCTTACCTGATAATACCTCATCTGTTATTTTTGAAGAAGACTTGTTGGTCCATGCACGTGGAGCTTCTTCATGAACTCTTTCAAGGTACTCACTAACGTAATACATGCACTCTTCAAGCATCCAACCCTTTTCCATGGATCCTTCTGGTTTTGCTCTTTGTCGCACGTAACCTTTTAGTATTCCCATAAATCGCTCGACCCAAAACACCCATCGAGTGTTGACAACACCAGCAATCTCTATCTCATCTACAAGATGGACTAATAAATGAACCTGAATATCAAAAAATGAAGTAGGAAGTTCTTTTTCCATCAAACATAGTAGCTCTTTGCATTCACATTTTTTTTTGTGGGATCGAATTTTTATCGATTTCTTTGGATGTAATCCACCTATACAAATCATAAAAACAATTATAAAGAAGTTAATTAAAAAATAAAAGATATCCAATATTCATAAATATAAAAGTATCATAATTACCTTATAAGTGATCCAAGACGATAGATCACATCTCGTACTCCTTTCGCTGTACATCCATCGATAACAAAAGGTAAAATATGTTTCAAAAAGTTATGCCAATCATGGGTCTTTAACCCAGATAAGCTCTTATCATCCATAGTAAACATGTTTTGAAACGATGCTCCATATCCTATAGGATTCTTGATCAATTGAATTCTATTGTTGATAGTCTGTATCTCTTTTGTTGTAAGTACCTAAGGAGCATATGCATAAGTCGTTTCTTGTCGATGTCTATCAAAAACTGGCCATAACTTTGGTTTCGATTTTTGATCTTTCAAATCATTCCTTGATGCTGTGGTATCTTTTAGTCCAAGAAGATGTTGCCATAGTGAATAACCAATATTTTTGAATATATGCATAGGATCAAGAAGATGACATACTTTTAACTCTTTCCAATACTCCAAAGAATACCATATTGATATGTTCTATGCGAGTGCCAATTTTCCTTTACCTCTATTCACATACTCATTATCTGAATCATCACTGAAGATTTCTGCTTCTCGATCTATCAGAGGTCCATCTGTCCATTTTTTATACCAATCCATAGGCGTCATAGGTTTTGGATACTGGCCTGTTTCAAGCTTTCCATTAAAATGTATCGCTTCTCTTTATGATCATCAGGCAAGAATCGTCAATGTCGAAGATAAATATTTTTGTTGAGATTCTTACTATAGATTGATCTCAACCAATCACCACAATATGGACAAGCTTTATAACCCTTAGTAGATATTCCTACATCATGGAAAATGATAAAAAAATAATTAGATTAAATCATATTTATTTACATGCATATTGAATAAAAAAATTACATCAATACATGAACAAACACCATATCCAAGAAAATTGTGAATAGTCCAAGCCACAATACCACGAACCGTAATATGTCTTTCATTGATGCTTTTCGATACATCAATGACATTAATACCTCTCCATAACTCTTGAAGATTGCCAATGAGAGGAGCAAGATATACATTCATATCTTTAACTTGTCTTTTTCCTAGGATTAAAAGTGAAAGCATTAAATGTTCCTTTTTAATGCTAAGATATGGCGGAAGATTGTAGTTTATGACTACCACTAGCCATGTTGACCATTTACTAGATTTCATGGAGAATGGATTAACCCCATCTAGTGCAACTCCTAACTTTAGATTCTGTGGATTTTGTGCAAATTCAGACCATGTAGAATCAATATGTTGAAAAGCAACACTATCATGAGGAATTCTGATTATTCCATCAGTACTTTTGTGATCATGTCCCCAAGTCAAAAGCTTTGATAATTCGGGGCTTTGAAACATATGTCTAATCCGTGGAGCCAATGGAAAATGTCTCAATACCTTTTTTGGGATTTTACCTTCTTCACCCTTATATCGAGGAGATTGACATTTGGGACATGTCAAAGAGTCTGCATATTCACCTCTATATAAAATACAATCGTTAGGACATGATGTATACATTGATAATCTATACCAAGATTGTTGATTATCTTCTTCATTTCATCATGTGAGGTAGGAAGAATATTCTGACTTGGTAAAAACTTTTCAAATAATAACCTGTAAGTTTATCAAAAAAAGATATATTAAAAAAGGTAACTAAATAAATATACATATATACATGTAGGTTTTTATTCTTACTTTAGATAAGGTAAGAACAAGAACTTGAATTGAATGGACACTTTTTGTCCGCGCATCTTTCAAAACTATTAATGCATCTTTCAAAATATTTACGCAAAATTTGATTGTTTTGGATGGCACGATACGATTGTTTGTTTTGGAGGATATGAAGTATGTACCTTCATTGAATGATTTTTCAATTCACACATATGTTCATATAATGGTGACCTGGATGAATCGCATGCACAGAGGTTACTTAAGATAGAGCAGGATTTCTCGGGTATGCAGTAAACCTCTTGCATGTCAATGATGAGCATCTGAACTTTAGGATACAAATTGGACTACTCCATTATAATCAGATTGTTGTCTCTTGAGTAACCTCTGTGCATGCAATTCATCCAGGTCACCATTGTATGGCCTATAAACAGTGCCAAATTCTTTGAATAACAATTATAAATCCACTTCTCACACTTTCAAACTGAACATATTTGTGAATCGATAAATCATTCATATCCTCCAAAACAAACAATCGTATCCTACCATCCAAACAATCAAATTTGTTGTGAATATTTGGAAAGATGCATTAATAGTTTTAAAAGATGCGCGGACAAAAAGTTTTCATTCAATTCAAGTTCTTGTTCTTACCTTATCTAAAGTAAGAATAAAAACCTGCATGTATATATATATATATATATATATATATATATATATATATATATATATATATATATATATATATATATATATATATATATATATATATATATATATATATATATATATATATATATGCATATATATATAAATAGATAGAAAATTGAAATTTATACCTTAATAGTGTCGAAAGAGATACATTACTCCATCCAAAACGATTTTGAAGGTTGAGAATAAGTAAGCTCGCACTTAGTCGTGTCAAACGACTTCCTTCATATACATGCTTTAGACATTCCTCTCGAAGATATTTCTCATTTTTAGAAATATCAATGCTCTCAATGTCATTTTGATACCAATCCTCAATAAAATCTGCCATGCCATCATCTTCATCATTGTCACACAAATCTTGTACTTTATCATCTTTTGAATATAGATCTTTCAACTTTGCATATTGCACAGGATTAGTTTTGCGTAGCCTCCTCATGGAAGCTTCTAATAAACGAGGTCTTACTGGTAATTGTGAATGCTGTGGACGAATATCATCAACATCATACATTGGAATCTACACATATAAATAAAACTCATTAGTATTCCATAAATGAATAAAAATTAAACTTCAAATATAAAATTAAGTATATAACTTATTAAATATGGATAGAAAATTTTTATTCTCTCTAGCTAAAAGGTGCTCTTGGAGGTCTACGCCATCCATAATTCACTAATAGTTCATCACCAGCATGTAATGTAGTAATAGCATTGACAACTATGTATCTTGATACATCTCTACTCATGTATGGTGATTCATGACTATTTGCATGCTCCTCAAATGTGCAATTAGTCCTTGAACTATTATGTAACCCTCGACTACTATTTATTAAACCTGCTATATTTCCATGTGTGTAAGGTCTTCCATCAATATATAATCTTTCATTTTCTGCATGTAAAATCCTTCTACTAGTAAGGGATGCTGCGTTCAAGCATATTCCATAAGTACTTATGCTTTGAACATAACGTGAAAGTCGATGCCAATCTCCCCATCCATATATAGGACCACAAAATGACATAAGAGTGACTTCAGAGTTTGGGGGCACATACAAATCATCTACAATAAAGAGACCACGACCAGCATTAGTAATAGTGGATGGAGCAATCATATAGCGATTACCCCAAAAGTTGAAAACCTCTCCATCTAAAGGAACTGGTCCTCTATTCCATCCTCCATATCTTCTTCTATCATATGTTTGTACTAAAGAACGATCACGAGCTGGCAATGGATAATCTCCAGCCGTTTCATTCTCTAAACCAGGAGGTAGAGAATTTCTAGAAACCTCTGCTTGTAAGTGATGAACAGCAAGTCCATGACGTGTACGAGGTATATTAACATTATGAGAAAAATCATCATCATCATCATCATCATCAAGCAAGTATTCCTGTATATCAACAATAATTTGATTTTATATATGGCTTTTAAATAAAATAATGACATTAATATATATAGAAAATACATACCCAAGCATTATCACGTTGACTAGGTGATGGTGCACGCTCAAAAGTACCATACTCTGCCTCATGTTCAATACATTCCAATCGTGGTCTTCGATATGTGCCATAACAAGAGTTACACCAACATCTAATATGCTCTTCATAGTAAAATTCATCATAACTACTATTGGAGGACACATGTGAAGTCGTTGCATGGGTAGGAGGTGGTGGAGTACCCTCTGATTGATCAGAATCTGCACATAATAAGAAACATAAAAAAAAATATAAGTTATGTATCCATCAAATATATTTAAAATTAAATATTTCATATACTTACAGTATAAAGTCGTTGCACGAAGAGGAGACGGTGGTGGAGTTCCATCTGATTGATCAGAATCTACAAATAGTGATATTTGATATTAATAATTTGATTATCTACATAAACAAAAAATTCACATATACATATTTACACATACACACATATTCACATATACACATTTACACATACACACATATTCACATATACACAGATACATATTATTGTGGGATAAATGCATGTATTTTGTATGAATGAGTGTATATGCATGCATGTGTGTGTATTTATATATGTGGATATGTATATGTATGTTTATGTTATATGTATGTATATGTGTATATGTATACATATATGCATGCGTATATGTTTGCATGTATATGTGTATGTGGGTATGTGTATGTGTATGTGTATGTGTGTGTATATATGTGTATGTATTCTGACTTTTTTTTCTGTTTGAGATTAAATTATAAGGAGATATTGTATGGTCGAAAAAAATAAGAGGCGAGTTAGCATACCACCTGAGTCGTGGCAATTTTTTCATAGATAGCTACGTCTTCAGGAGTCATTTCCTCAGCAGAAGGTACACAAATTAATAGTTTATATTAATAATTTTTATATATTTTAGTAATTTTTTACATTTAATTTATGTATTTTTTTTCTTGAATAAACAGGCTGCTGCAAAGAAGAGAGTGGAGTCGGGCCACACATCGCACCTAGGCCAAATGGGCCATAATGGTTTTGTAGCTACATTTGTAAGTATATGTGTTATTGTGAGTATATTTTTTATTTTAGTTAAAATGCAAGCAACTAATGTTTTTTATTTGTTTCATTGCAGCGGAAGGATTATGGCCGATATCCTACGAAACAGGAGATCGAGTATGCTACACATTTTGGATATCGGCATTTGATCGAGTATATGCAAGATCATCCTGATGCCTTTGTGAGTATTTTTAAATTTTATATAATTATTTTGTTTTTATGAGTGTTTTAATTATTTTATTTATTTATGTTTGTTATATGTAATACAGGAGTATTATGGAGAGACAAATATGGATGAGGTGGAGAGACAGACACAGGAGGGACGATCTCGATCGTCACAGGGTGATCATGACGATGAGGATGAGGATGATCAGAATGATCATGATATTGCTGATCATGATGATGATCATGATGATGATGATCATGATGATGATGATTAGGATTTTAGTTGATTATGACATTGGATTATATGTATTTACATTGATATATATATATATATATATATATATATATATATATATTATTTAAGTTATGTTTTGAATTGTGTGTATGGTATTAAGTAATGAAGAGTTTTGTTCTATTGATTGTTATTATTGTTTATATTAGGCATGTGTTTTAATACTTTAATTATGTATGTGTGTGTATATGTATGTATGTGAATGTGCATGTGTATGTATATGTATGTATGTGCATGTGCATGTATAAGTGTATATGTGTGTATGAGTATGTGCATATGCATGTGTATGTACGTATGTGTATATGTATATGCATGTATATGTATAACTCTATGTGTATATGTGTGTATGTGCATGTATATGTATATATGTAGGTATGTGCATGTGTGTGCATGTGTATATGTGTTTTAATACTTTAATTATATAATTCATTCATATGTGTGTACCTAAGTGTATATGTATGTGTGTGTATATGTATGTATGTGCATGTGTATGTGTGTGTATATGTATGTATGTGCATGTGCATGTATAAGTGTATATGTATGTATCAATATATGCATGTTCTTGTGTATGTGTGTGTATATGTATATGCATGTATATGTATAACTCTATGTGTATGTGTGTGTATGTGCATGTATATGTGTATATGTAGGTATATGCATGCGTGTGTGCATGTGTATATGTGTTTTAATACTTTAATTATATAATTCATTCATATGTGTGTACCTAAGAGTATATGTATGTGTGTGTATATGTATGTATGTGCATGTGTATGTGTGTGTATAATATGTATGTATGTGCATGTGCATGTATAAATGTATATGTGTGTATGAGTATGTGCATGTTCTTGTGTATGTGTGTGTATATGTATATGCATGTATATGTATGTGTGTGTACATGTATATGCATGTATATGTATATGTGTGTATATGTATATGTATATGTATATGTATATGTATATGTATATGTATATGTATATGTATATGTATATGTATATATGTATATGTATATGCATGTGTATATATATGCATGTGTATATGTATGAAACATGCATGTGTATGTGGATGTGCATATACATGTATTTGCATATATGTTAATGTGTGTATGTGTGTGTGTGTGTGTGTATATATATATATATATATATATATATATATATATATATATATATATATATATATATATATATATATATATATATATATATATATATATATAATGTATGCATGGATGTCTTTTTATGTGTTTGTAGGAATGTTTGTGCATATGCATGTGTATATGTGTGTATGTCTAAGTGTATGTGCACATGTATCTATGTGTATATATGTGTGTGTATGTGCATGTGTATATATGTATATGTGTGAAAGTGCATCTTCATCATGTATAAGTGTATGAGTGCATATTAATAAGTGTGAGTATGCTATGTAATGAAAATAACATAATTCAAATGATCTACAAAGAATAGAAATTGTACTTACAATTGTTAGCCATACTTTTTGCTTGGTTAGCTTCTTGAATAACCTGCAATAAAGAGAGAAAGAAAAGAGAGAGAGAGGGAGAGAGAGAGAGAGAGAGATCTAGAGAGAGAGAGATCTAGAGAGAGAGATCTAGAGAGAGAGAGAGAATTCAAAGAGAGAAAGATGTAGAAAGAGAGAAACAAACACAGAGGGACACAATAAGAGAGAGCTTAGGCAAAACAACAATTCTGCATATACTTGCTTCAGCTCGTAAGCGCAGCGCAATTGCGAACGTTGGAGAGCTCTTCGATCGGATGCATGAAAATGCCGATCGCAAAGCCTCCAATGTTTTAATTTTTGTTCGTCAACAGATCGTCGTGTAAGCGATGCTATTCGTCGTCGAATAGGGGACAATTTTACCGTCGCTTATGCGACGGCAACTAACGTCGCCTACGCGATGCAAAAAAGCATCGCTTATGCGACGCTTTTAAATTGCGTCGTTTTAGCGACGTTTTATGGGAACGTCACAATCCCGTCGCACCACAAGTCGCAAATACCGTCGTTTTCTGCATCGTTTAATCGACGGTTGGTGCGCGACGCTAATTACGACGCAAGTTGCAATTTTATAGCGACGAAATTATGTCGCCTTAACCGTCGCTATACGCCTGTATTTTTTGTAGTGCTAGTAAATTTGCCTACTTGGAAATCTTCACACATTTCATGCAACATTTGTAATGAAAATTAATGTGGTAAACTTCTTACCAATTTCCTATTCTCCATGTCTTTGAACCTTTAAATGTTGATGTGACCACACCTTTTGTGCCACAAATCCAAGTTTCCAATCTTCTTATCTCCATATGTGATGAACATTGCCTTGCTGCTTTGCCCTGTCCTAATGTCAAGAGTGAACATCCTTCCTTCCTTTGGCCATCAGCTCAAAGCCATTCCTTGGGTCTTCAATAAAGCATCCTTTGTGGACCCCTCATGTCCCCCACTTTAGAGAGACTTGTTTAGACATCTCAACCATAGGTAGCACTTGATCCTTAACTAACTATCAAAAACCCAAGTGTGAAAGCCACTTCAATCGAGCCGAGTCAAATTATCTTATTGAGTTTTATTACTGATTTAAAAGGAGGTTTGATATGAGGCCTATTCTAATTGAAGGGGCTTGAATTAATCGAAAGAATAAGTGAAGGTGGTCCAAGTACCCATCGAACCCCCCATATCCCACAAGCAGATTTGGATGTCTAGAATGGCTCGGATTACAAAGCCCCAAGGCCCATTAGGATAGAGCTCAGAAGGGTTGGTCCTAAAGCCTAAAGAGGTGACTAGTTTGATGGTTCGGCGGTTAAAAATAAGATTCATTGCCTTGAGGCCGATTACATGGGAGGCCGAATGCTGATTTCAAGAGTAAGCCCAAAGGCCACGTGCTGAAAGGTCACAAACGATGGCCCAAAGACCATTGAAGGCAAGGGTGTCGTAGTGGTCGGTGGTTGAATGCATGGGTTACTGTGACAACCCGTGGGCAAGAGCCCCCCCTCCCCTGTATTTCTATCCAAGCCTTTTTGGTGCTTAGGGAGTTTGCCGACCGGCACCAAATTGCAAGTACTTATAGGCGGACATAGTGAGCCTCCGAGACCAAGAGTTCAAGCGACCTTCAAGCGACCCTTGCGATCGACGTGCGGTAGCCCTTATGCTAGTCCCCTCCACACACACCTCTCGAAAGCGCCGTTGTGCCATCGAGGGGTCATTGTACGTGTTTGCCCGCGATGCTTAACACAGGCTGGCTCATTGTAACACATTCGCCCACGACGCTGAACGTGGGCCGGCTACAGCCGTTCTTTCTGTAAACGTTTTCTTTCTAATGCAAGCAAGTCTTTCATTCCACAAGTGATTTTCTGCTTTCTAGCAAAGGAACAACTCTCAAGCAAGTCACCCTACCGACAGGCCAGTGCGAGTCACCGAGCGAGCCCGGGTGCTTGTTTCTTTTTAATCACAGTTACCTACGTTTGCACGTCATTGAAGTCGCTATGGAGAACATGTGCGCAGGTTATTGGAAACGATTGTTGGAACTTGGCGTTCACCCATGCATGATGCATACAACTCAGAGTCCCGACCATGAGGAACAATATGGGATGTTATTTGCAACTTGGTGCAGGTCCAATCATCATTCTGTAACGTAGACAACGCGTGGTAATGATGTTAGGATGATCATTTTCGTGGTGGAGTCGTATGGAGAGTGAGACAGTATCGACAATAATCATTAGCAATACGACAGATTGCTTGGAGGTTTCATGGTCCTCGTTTCCAGCCTCCTTCCTCTCAATCACATGTGAGCATGTGCGCACCCGTATGCGCAGAGACATGTCTGCAATCCCAACACGGAACCGGATCAGCTTGCAAAGGTTATAGCCTGCAAGAGTTAAAAGAACATTCTTTTTCATAGGGGACTGTCACATGTAGCATCTACAAAGTCAAGAAGTATTACTGTACATGTGCAGATGCTTCGGCAAAATATGTACTTGTTCTTCTCAATAATGAGCCTTTGGATCTGTATTCTGCAACATGTGCTGAAGTCAGGTTCATACGTAGTGAAAACATGTTTTGCAGAAGATACTTTCACCGGAGACATCCACTTTGGGAGTAGGAAGACGAGTGACTCAGAAAAGCTGAAGTAAAGTGAAGAGAAGAAGGAGAAAATGCAGGCTTGTCAGGGCAAAACACATGAATCGACTGTCGGAAAATGTGGCATCCATCAATAATGAAGACTGCAGTTTTCTTGAATCGACTGTGGAGAAATGTGGCATCCACCAAGAATGAAGACTGCAGTTTTCTTCAAGAAAGTGCACATTAGGGTCAAATTGCAGATTAACGCATTACGATCGCTTGCGAACAACTGTGTAAGAGCTTTGTCGCGCCGTTTGTGATAAGACAGCGTTGTCTCTTGTCTTCGCCTTGAGCGCATTCCGCCAGGCTTTGGATGGTGCCATACGTGACAGGCATGTACAGCCTTCAAGCCCTGAGATGAGAAGTTGTATTGAAACGAGGGATCTGCACAGGTCTTTGGAACGTCATCTCCTAATCCATGCGAGGGGTTGCGTGTTAAGCTTAGACCCTAGAGAAGATTAGGGTCTTCTGCTCGTGCTCATCGCTTCTGTACAGACGGTGTGAGTTATGGAGAGATTACAACGAATTACTTTGCAAGTGGACAACGGTTGCGGCCTGCATTTATTAGATACGTACTGTAAGACAGATTACGGAAGCTAGCTGTAGGCTGTTAGCCTGTCGCTGCTTTCCAAACATGTCGAGATGATGACTTCTGGAGTTCCATATCGACAAGTGAGGAATCAGGATGATGCCCTATGTCTGCAGATACTAACAGTTGATGTTCATGTACTGCTTCATGTACTAGTCATGGTAGGGATTCTGGTTTCATGTGGTCCTCCGTGTCTCTGGCTTTGTCGCTTGTGTCTCTACTAAGCCATGTGCGCATGACAATACAAACAGACATATCAGCATTCCGAATCAAAAGAGAAGATAAGAAGTGAATGTGGAACCCAAATGTGAGGCGAAATGCACCGAAGTGGAATGAATAGGTAGTAGAACCGTGTTTTTGGTAGTAACTTAGGAAGAAAATAGCACTCTCTATTTTAGAGCTGGGCTTATTTTAGGACATTTCTTTGGCCTTGCTTTCTAGAATGTGAGGAACCTCGAGGATAAATGAAGTCGAATAGGATAGGCCTAGGGATAAATCAGATAGGACGGTTCGTATATAGCCAATGTCTCCATCTTGTGATTCTACTTTCTATTGCAAACACGTGAGGCTTTCATTTTGAGAAGCGATTTTAACATGTCTCTTCAACCATGTTTGGATCTCGACGTCGCACCCCCGAGGGGTTCGGTGGGACGACAATCGGTATAAATCAATTCTGGTTCGAAAAGCTAGAGTGCTCCATTGAAGACTAGAGCCATCAATGGATTGCCGTTTCCTTTGATGCCCCCTTTCAATTTACTTTAGTTTTTATGTACACCCCTAACGGGGAGTTGGAGAGACTAAACACCTATGCCTCCTTGGACTCTCTCCCCCACAACGTGCTAATTTGTGGGGACTTCAATATGGTGGAGGACCCTGCAGACAGATGGAACGGCAAGGGCCAGGTCATCGACAATAGGGAGAAAGAAACTTGGGACAAAACCAAACCGCTCTTGGATCTGGCCGAATTCAAAGAATCGAATGGATTTTCGTGGTCAAATGTCCAGGCAGGCGAGGATCTGAGGAAAGCCAGACTGGATAGAAGCTATATTGCTAAGAACATTATTCATCAATGGGGCCGTCCTTCCCTCTCGCAATGCACTAACCTTGCCATCTCTGACCATTACCCAATCATTATCACTTTCCATTCTCTCACCAAAATCCGTAAGGCTCCTTGGTTTCACGCATGCACGACTTCCTTCTCTCTCCCCTCTACCCATCAAGAAATTGTTGAAGCATGGAAGATAGCATTCGCCTCCTGCTCGTCCCCAGCCAAGGGTTAGAGATGTGCGATCGATAAGTCGTGGTAGATTATGATAAGAATGAGGAAGATGCTCAAGACTGTTCGGTGGGCACGTAGAGAAGCTCTATATCATAAACTCTGGAGACTTGAGGAGGAAGTGAACAAAGGAAAAGATCAATCCCAGAAAGGTCTACGAAAAATTAGAGTGCTGCTTAGATATGAGGAAGAAATACAAAGGAAAAATTTGCAAATATTCTTTAAGGAGTGGTGGGCTAACAAAGCTGACAAACCCACCAAAGAGATGTGTCGTATACTCAAAAGGAAACAAAACCGAGAATCCATCCCCCTATTGCTAGACTCAAACGATGATGTATGCAATACGAAAGAAGAAAACTTCAGGATAATTGAAGAGCACTTCTCGAGACTCCTGGGGATCTCGACCCCTCTCTCCCACCATAGACAGGACTGCATGGTAGCCATTTCTAGGGTATCGTCTCACACGATCCCACAAAACCTTCGTTCCTTGCTTGATGCCCCTATCTCAGAAGAGGAAATAATTGAAAGTCATTGATGCCCTCCCTAGTGATAAAAGCGTGAGGCCCGACGGGATCACTAATGAGTTCTTTAAGTCTTTTAAATTGGTGGTGGCCACCCCTCTTTGTTTGGTTTGGCAAGAGGCACTCGATTTTGGCACACTTCCATCTTTTCCCAACAATGGCATCATCAAGTTAATACACAAAAAAGCGGGGGAAAAAACCAAGTTGAGGACTGGCGTCCGATTACAATGCTCCAAACGAGATATAAGATCATTGCCAAAGTCATAGCCAATTGAATTTCTAACCATCTGAGAGTGTGGTTAAGCGAGGACCAAATTCAATATTGGAAGCCATTATAGATATTTGGGAAGTTCTCGACTTCGCAAGTGACTCAAGACAAGATGTGGTTTTCCTCAAGTTTGACTTTGACAAAGTTTCCGAGAGGCTGGAATGGGACTATATTCTACAGCCACTAGGATGATCTCAACCCTTTTGTGAAATGCGTTGACTCAAATTAATGTTAATGGCCAACTCTCGAAGGTGATCAAGCTAAGAAGATCCATTAGACAAGGGTGACAGTTGGCTCCCCTTCTCTTTGCCATTGCCATGGAAGGGCTTAGCCAGCTGGTGGAACAACAGGTGGAAGCTGGTAATATCAAAGGCCTCCGATTGCCTCGTGACCACGGCCAAATCACCATGAGACTTTTTGCCGATGATATGAACGCATTTGTCCACAACGATAGTACCAACCTAGAGACGTTATGGAGGTGCCTGGATTACTTTCTGTGAAGCCGTTGGATCCAAAATCAAGCACTCTAAGACCGCTTTCAGAGCTATTGTCGCAATCCAGCTTGACCTTCTATTTGATCATGGCTGCCAAATCATTCCTCAGGGCCAAACATTTCAGCTTCTAGGGATTCCCTTGGAATTTGGTATCTCTATGGAGCAACGGTGGAACTGGATCCTAGCTAGACTTAAAAGCAAGTTAAACTATTGAAGAGGTATGCAAATCAATCTCGTTGTTTGTGCATTGGTTATCAATATGCTCCTCATCTCGTCGACCATTTACTTACTCTCTTGTGAGAGACCGAAAGAACAAGAGTTGTCCAAATTAGAAAGTATTTGTAGAAACTTCCTTTGGACAGGTGACCATAACAAGATGGGGGTGCCTAAAATCAAGTGGTCTATATGCTCCAACCAAAGAGATAGTGGGGGCCTCGGCATTCTAGACGTTGGGTGCATGGCCAACAAACTTGTGGCAAAATGGATGACTATGCCATGGTGCAACGGGGAGGTCTCGTGGCCCAAGCTAATCTTCAAATACAAGAACGCATTGACTTTCGTGGGATTCCTGAATTGAAAGAATCTTGACATTCTAAACCTTTGGTTTTCCCGAATGGCTCGAATCTTGTGTGCTCCCTATGGAAGAGTTGGAACAAAGTCAAAAGCTTCACAAGAATATGTGAAGATTGGAAGGGGGCGGTCGACTTCAGACAAAATGACTCTATCTGGTTTTCGATCCATGGCATCCGGATCGTGGAACATTGGAACATTCAAAATGCAAAGAGACTATGGAACATAGGCTTAAAAAAATGGAAACATCTCTGGAAACAAGACATCAACTAGTGGATCAACTTCGAGGATATTGACCCTAGCATCAACATTACCTATGAAGAATGGAATACTTTGCAAAGCAGACGTCTTGCCTCGGACCGCTCTAAAGTTGTTCTTCTCATGGGATACGACATGTTGGAACCGCTTGGTCTAAGATGGCACAATGGTAATTGCCTAACAAAAATCCCACACGTCAAAGAAACCATTGATAATGAGGTTAACCTCAACAAGAAGTGGTGTCTGTCGTGGACACGGCTGTGGTGGGACATGAAGTTCATGGCTATCTGGCACCCTCTCATAGAAATCAAAAAGTTTGTCCTCTTAAGACAAATTCTTCATCGTGGAATCAAGACCAACCTAAAGGCTAGTAAAATTTGTGGGGTGCCTCCCTGGTGCAAGCGTTACTTCTAGTCCATTGAAGATGTTTCTCACATCTTCTTTACTTGTACCAACTCCAACAGGCTCTCACAGATTGTTGGAAAGAAAATTAGACTTCAAAACCATATCAATTGGAAACAAACTTTGCTAGGAGAAGCGATCCGCTCCTCCGCGACTCTCTAGAACACCATCAAAGGGGAGGTCCTATGGAAGATTTATTAAAAAAAAAGTTACATGTTGGGTAAGGGCCACACTAGGGCATGATGTTTAGTACATGGATTAGCTAGACTTAGCATATTGTCAAATGGAATTTGGATTAGGAATATTTCGGATATAAAATAAAGTTATTATTGCTTAAATGCATGTGTCCAACTTGGTGGTTCAAATGGTTTGAGATTGCAATCATCAAGCTGATTGATCAATTTGATATACTTCACATGTTGGTGGATCTTACGAAACAATCAACACTCGGCCAGTACTCCACTACACAGATGGTGGAAATTCATATAGATTCCCATCCACTGCAGCCTATCTAAGGCCATCTTTCTCTATGTGCTATTTAAAAGTGAATTTTTCTCAATCCTATTCATGGAGGGGGTTGATGTACCTCTTTTTGGAGTCCCCCCATCTAGAGGTTGAGTATTTAAACTTATAGGTCTCATTTTTTTGCTCAAATAAATTTGCATTATTAATAATTTGTACTCACATTGAGTGTTATGATTAATTGTATCCATTAATCAATCAAAGTGTTGCTAACAAAATAGTAGAGATATTCTAAATGATATATAGATTGCTACCTACAGTCTTGTAGACATCTCAAGGATTCCTTAAATTTCCTTAATCTCATGGTGCAATCTAAGTCATGATGAGCATGCATACTTATATTAATTATCTCTTTGAATCTGTTAGAACACTTTGCTTACTATGCAGTAAAGTGTTAAAATAGGGTTTAGGGACCAGGATTTGAGTTGCAAATATCTCATACTGAATTTATGTTCTCGTAACTTACAGTGCTTTGTTTGCCACACAATTACACTATAGATACACCTTGTTATTCCACAGACATTATTATATAAAGGCAAATAAGTACACAATTGTCATGTGGAAGGAGATAAGGAAGAGAGCTCACACACACACTCCCGCAATCAAAGAGGAGCACATACACAGATCGAAGCAAGAAAAATGATCTTCTTCTTCTTCTTCTATTACATATAAGGAATGTAAAAGAATAACCTAAAACAACAATACAACTAGTGCAATATATAAAGAACAATACTTAAAGAAAATCGTAATATCCGTGAATGAGTGAGGCAAGAAACAAATATGCCATCACCACTAGAACATATTAGGGTTATATCAAGGTTTTACCGAGAAAATTAAATGGGTGTGTTTCTACCTCGATGTTGGTGTATGAGTCGGTATAAGCATGGGTAGTAGCACGTCCGTATAGGTGTCGGTATGAGCCTCGGTATCGGCATCCGTATGGGCATCGATATTATTGACATCCATATTGAGGCTTATATCGACATCCTGGGAATACCGATGTCGAGAAGGAGGTGAGGTGAATGGGAAGAGCTGGTGGGGGGTTGGATCAGGCCCCTTATGTGCGCACTCATATGATCAAAACTGATGCAAAAAGTGGATGATCAAACTCGGGTAGTAAAACATTCTTTCTCTTTAAAGTGCATGGAATCAATGCAAATAATTCAAATAACTTAAAATGTTGGTACCTGGAAATCTTTGTCCGATGCCGAAGTTCCTGTCTATCTTTTCAAGGAGTGGCTAAAGCATCGAGGATCATCGGGCAACCGCCTCGCTTCACGTCGGGTTCAGGCTCGGTTTTCATGGGATAAACTCGCATTTGCAACGGTTTTCAAGGACCAAACTTAGGTTTTTATGGATCAAAAGTTAGTTTCATGGACTATTTACAAAAATCACATGGTTTCGCATCACACAATCAAATAAATCAGTCAAATCATGCACAGAACATATCCCTCCTTCGATCAAAACATCACACA